>JASDQU010410810.1:0-10486 GCA_032191745.1 Picea mariana | reverse complement strand
CCATTTAGTAACTAGGGACAACCCCCCTTGGCTTCCCTAGGAGTAAGCCTAGACGGAAGAAGTACCTGCCAAGGTGACAGTGTGGGCAGGGACTTAGACATTGTGTCTCCGAGGGCACACTAAGTGAGCCGGACTTAGCTCACGTTTGCAAGTGTGCATTAGGGCGACAACAGTTCCCAAAGGATATCATCCAAGCCATGTAATACGAGGTGGTGTGGTCTAAGGATGCCCAGACATGGTGAAAACCAGGGGTGGATATTATCCATGGGTGCCTTTGTAGGAGGCGAGCTGTACCCGTCATGGATGCAATTCTTTCCAAGCCCTTTATTGCCTTTATTCTTTTCTTTATTCATTGCTTTTTCTTTCTTTTTACTTCAAGGTCTAACCAGAGGACACTGCCTTGGCATGGTGACCAGAGCTGACAATGTTACCCACGAGTATTTTCGCAAAAATGATAACGCTGGCTCGTGATGAGACCCCCTTTCCCTTGGCCATGCAACCAAGGGTCACTGCCCTGGCGTGGTAACCAGATAATGGCAATGTCATACTGCTAGATACCTATGAACATAATGGGTCGGCTCGTGATGAGACCCCCCATCCTCTTGGCTAGGTCTTGGTTTCTTATTTTTTCTTAGGTCCCTCTTGTTTCTTATCGAGAGGCTTTTTATTGCCTTCTCGGGGATCCCTGGGCAAGGCATCTCTAGGTTTTATTTCTTATGGCTTTTATCTTTTACCAGTTGCTTTTACCTCCTAGGCCTTTAGCCCCTTCTTCCCACAGGATAAAGTGTAACCCCACAAATAGGTCATCCTAATGCTCGGGCTAGGGGAATGGGATAGACGAATGGGAGATAAGATGTAAAATGATAATATGGTGGGAGCGGACAATGGCTCTTCAAAATCCCCCCTAGTAGCTAACCAAAACCTATGGATACAAGCTTGCTTAGGGCACCCCGTTAACCCCCCCAACCATGGTCAAGTGGGTTAGTGTAAGTGTTGGAGCCACCCTTGTTTTTTCACCTCGCGCAATTTTCTACATCTCATACTTAAGATCTAAAGTTGTTCTTCTTTTCTTTCCAAATTCATAAGACTCTGAAATCTTGTCGTCTGAATGGCAATGCTTTTTCATTTTTGAAAGAAACGGTTCATTTTTCGCCAATATGTTTACCTTTTTTTTTTTTTTTCGGATATCGCAAATCGGACGCTTTGATTTTTCAATTCTCAAGTCCCGAGTCGAGAAACTACGAACTCGTTTTTCAAATTTTTCACCCAAAGCATTGATTGTAGTAAAACTTTTAACCCTTGATTAGGCATCGTCGGTATTTCGCGCCTCGGCATTTGTCGAGGCCATGTTTTTGTTCTTACAACCCCGATGGTCGAAAACGCGATAGCTTTTGTGAGAACCTTGGCTGATAACTAAAGGTAAAAAACTAACCACGGTTAAACTTGGTCCTCGGCACATCGCCGCTCGGCATTTTCTATCATAAAGTTAAGGTGCCCAAAACTCTGATTCGCAAAGATGCGACATAATTATATCAAGATTAATTCATCGCCTAATCTAAGATTTCCTTCTCTTAATTCGAGCCTAATTATCGCCGCGTCGTGATATCGCGACTCGACATATCATTCTCCTAAAATTTTGTCTTCGAATTCCCGAGTCACGATATGGCGTTTAAGTTAATCATATCATTAAGGATCCACCAATCACGATTACCATTGATTGCATTAAAATCGGACCTCACGGTATCGCGAGTTAAAGGGTCAAAATGCGAAAACGAAGTGCGCGATGCAGCGAAAAGGCGAGGAAGTTTTTTAAGTCGATAAGGATTGTAATACTTTAAAATTAAACGAAATACGTCTCGCGCTTCAAGGTTGGCGCACTTCACGAGGTATTTATTCATTTACTCTCCATAACCCGAGTACCTGTCAAGCCGCCCAATATTCATGACATTAATGAGAAATTAGGGTAAATCCACGAAGAAAATAAGATCGGATTTTTTTCAATAAATTCGGTTTTATTCGCGATTTGACAGACTTATGTCAAAGGTACATGATTTTCAAATATATACGAGATTTCGTTTTATTTTTTTTTTAAATTTCTTATTAACGCATAGAGCTCGCCTTTCCCCGAGGATACTCATTTCCGCATGTATACACAGGTCTACTGCAAAAGAGCAAAACAGCAAGCTTCAGCTATGGCACCAAGAAGAGCAGCAAAAGCAAACGTCGAGGTTGCGGCACAAGGTCCGGATAATGTCTCAGATACTTCGCCTCGGACGAGTAGCTCAGTATCCACCTGGTCGTCTATTTCAAACATTCTGAAATCCGGGTTGGTAAACTGTTCAGATTCTGATGACGATAACCTTGATATTGTGAAGGACGACATGAACACTAAGAACAAGACAATTGTTCAGTCGGGAATGCACCTGGTTGCAACCAGACCTCGGTTGCTCCCATACTACGATATGATACGATGGGCATTGGATCATGTCGATCTATCTTCCAGGACTATCTTAAATAACCGACAGGCCTTGATCGGGACTTTTAGGCCGGAGCATATTCAGTCTATGTATAAGCTCCCAGCAACTTCTGAATACACATATGGCAAAGAATTCCTGGAAGACTTCAAAAAGAAAGAATGTGTAGAATTTGACAAAACCATGCCAGGCTTGATAAAAGATTGGGTGTCGCGTTCCTCGACATTCAGAGTGAACGACAAAGGTGTGTATTCGATTTCTTCTTTGGAGCCAAATTTTATGTATGTGGCGATGATGACCTGTCGACTTTTCGGATGGGAGGATACCGCGCATTTTTACGTCCAGTGGGTACCTCTCATCTTTCGGGTGGCAGAAGGTTCCTCATTCAATTGGGCGAAAATGCTCTCTGATAGTTTGTTCAACAGGATCACAGACTACCAGGAGAAAAAAGCAGCTGGGAAACCATCCGGATTCTACATGTCCGCATATATCATGGACGCAATATGCTCCCTGACGCCTTTTCCTTTAATGAACTGGGCTTGGAGTCCAACCCATGAGAAAACTGTTCATGAGTACCACGATAAGCTGTGGGAAAATAACGCGAACAAATTTATTTATGAGATTTTTAACTGGGTGGTGGTGCCCCTGCACGTCACCATTTTTGGTCTTTTGCCAGCCCGCATCTCGGATAGCATTGCCGAGAATCTGATCCATATTGCAGACTGGTACGTAGAGGAAGAATTCTCTTATTTGAGAGTATTCGGAGCTGTTGTGCCCCCTTCGGCACTACCGCTGTTCATTCCCGACAAGCTAGCCTGTCGCGAAATTGCTCGGCAAACAGTAATCGGCGGAGTGAGCAAAGAGCTCAAGGCGTCATCCAAGAAGGTATGGCCATCTTTCCCTATTCGGCTAAACTCATATTCATTATTAGATTTCGGACATGCTAGGGCTGAGGCTGCAGCCTTAGAAGACTTGAGCCTAGTCTACATTGAGTACAAAAAGCATGATCCGCAGAGGATCGTAAGCACCCATTTGGGGAATTGTGGATTAAAGAAATTTGAACATGAATGTTCGCCCTCGGATGATGTTTTCCGAGGAGCAAGGTCCTATTCGGAAGTGCAATTCCGAATCGGATCCCTGGCGCCCGCAGACAGAGCTTCTGTTTTAAAATTTCAGGAGCATCGGAAAAGGTGCCTCCCCGTTGTGCTGGGAGGTTTGGGACTTCCCAAAGATAAACAAAAGGAAGCCGAAAGTTCTGAGGGGCAAACCTCTAACCCCGAAAAACGTCAGGAAGGAGAGCAGGAGAAGAATCCCGGGGCAGAGAAAAATTCTGAAAAGGAGAAAAGCCCCGAGCAGGAGAAGAATCAAGACAAGGAGGAGAGTCCTGAGCAGGAGGAGAATCCCGAAGGAGAAAAGGAGAATACTGACCCTCCCAAGGAGCATAGTCCGGAGGTGCAAATAAAAGACACAGATCCACCAGAAACTCAGAATCCGGAAGCAGGGACGAAGACTTCGGGCCCCCCGAAAGGGCAAGATCCACTCAACACACCAGGGAAGGGTGCGAAGTAGATCGGGCAACCCATCACCTCTGTCACACCCTTGCAGTCGACACAGGGAGGCGTTAGCGAGGGATGGATATTTGGTGAAGAGCTGAGACCTATAAGGGCGGAGGAACTCCCTCCTAACAAATTCTTCTTTGACAAAAAGAAGAAAGCTGTGGTGAAGCGAGAATTTTATCAAGAGGGAGAATCCACTGTTAAGAAATTCAAAGTGATGACCGATGGGAGAAATAAAAAGAGAGATGAATTTGCCACGGAAATTGCAGGAACGCTGGGAGTGTACGCAACGGCAAATCAATTCTCGGTCGAAATGTTAAAGAAGCAGCTCAAAGCAAAAAATCGCCTGATCAAGACTCTTGAGGCCAGGGTGACTTCAGCTGCAGAAAACGCTAAGAGTCAAGCAAGCGGAGAAATTGAGTTGGCCCGATTGGCCGATAAGAAAGAAATTGATGTCCTCAAGATCAAGCTGGATCAAGCAAATTCTACGATCCGAGATGGTCGAGTGCAATCGGGCCAGCAAAGGGATATGATTACATAGCTGCAGGATCAGTTGGAGGTTGCAGAAAGCAAGGCAGTTGACATCGAGATCATTAAATCCCGAACAACCGATATTCGGAGCAGGATCTCCTCTGCTAAACAAAGCCTGCTAAACAAAATTGGAGAGATTTGAGAAGACTGCCTATTAATTCATCGTATCTCCGAGAATCTGACTAACAAAGAAAGGAACGCAGAAGCTGCTCGGGTCGCTTTCCAAGAGGCAGTGATAGCAACCAACAACAGGTTTTCAGGGCCTCCCGGACTCACCATTGCCGAACAAACCAGAGGTAATATCTTGTTAAAAAATTGGGAATAGAATATTACTTTAAGCAAGGAGCAGGCTCAAAGGGTGACAAATTCGTTAGAAGAGGCCGTCAATAACATAAATGGTGAGCAGTTAGGAATAGAGGTTGGAGGCGACACAGAGGCGCTGAGGCAGATAAATATAGACCGGATTTCTCTCAACATAAAGGAGGAGAATGAGAGGAGTTCAGCAGAAATCTCCAAGATGGACAGGGTGGACCCAGCTCAAATCGACAAACATTTGATTCAACCCGGTGCACAACTTGGCGTCCTTGAACTCGTTAATATACAAGTAGATGATAAGATTCCACAATTGGCACGAGAGTGCTATTTAGCTGAAGCTCGTTGTCAGGCCGAGCCTTCACAGCTTGTCACCCAGTTTGTGGACAAGTGTATAATATACATTGAATCCTTGCGAGGACAGGCACCTAGCACTTCTTAAAAATAGAATCGACGAAATGGAGTTATTTCGCTCCCCCCAGCTGTCAATGCAAAACCTTCACAGCTTGTATTTCATTTTTGAGACAAATGTATCGTATGTATTAAATCTAAGCAAAAAACAAGCACCTGTCACCTTTTTGAAAAATGGATTCGGACAGATGGAGTAATTTGGCTCATCTGAACCAAGAGGTAAATTTTGTATAAATACATCACAAAAAGAAGAGACAAAGGCTGGACTTTTTCGGAGATCAATTGTAATAGAGTTTTTTGCATGAAGGAAGTTAATACAAGCAAATCTGAAGATTCTCGATTCTGTCACGACTGTGTTGCAAGTTTGTTTTGTTATGTTTTTTCGTTTCTTTTCATTTTGCTCTACATAATTGATGTATGTCACTATAATTTAGTACAACCACTACTATAATGAAAGTCATTTATCTTTTCTGTAATTGTCTCTTGTCTTTCCTCTGCACCAGCTATCAGCCGGTGTAAGACCAATTTACGTTTACAGAATTTTATGTTTATTTACACTATGTCAATTATGTTCATGTCAATTTCTCCTTCTGTGCATATGTAAGTTTTCCACTAACAGAAACCTTGCGTTATCCGCAGATAAATGTTTTCTCCCATCTCGCGTTATTTTTACCAAAAACAATACAGTTACAGGAAAGGGCCTTTAATTTGCACTACTATTTCAGTTTTCATGCAAAAGTTTCTTTTTACTTTGTCCGAATCGAAACAGCAAATAAAATCCTTCTTTAAAAATCATTTCCATATTACTACTGTTCCTTAATGACTGTCCCAGCAACAACTCAACCTAACATTCAACCAGGACTCTCTAATCAAATACACATCGCTTTAAATCTCTTCGACACCATCCTTAGAACCGCGAATACCCGAGAGGAATTGGAACGTTCATGGGCAGCCATTGAACAAGATATTGTTATTCAGAAACAGAGGGAAGCTAGGCAGCGAGAACGTAGAAATCTTCATTAAGCTTCCTTTACCGAAGGTTAGTGTAATCCTTGTTAACCTTTATCATACTTTCGGATGCCTTGACACTGTACTTTAAAGCCTTAAGTACAGACTCAGGAACAACAGTAAGATCCAAGCAGTTGTCAGAAATGTAAGGAACCTGATGCATATATCCGAAAGTTATAATGATCAAACATGACACATACCATGATACCTGGACCAATTACCTCATGGGGCAAGAGTCTTCTCTGATGCAAGTCCAAGCCGAAGGTGATGGATGCTGCTGCTGTCAGGACAGGTCTGATGAAGAAGAAGAAGGATGGGCCCTCCAGGGCCATGCTCAGGTCAATCCTGCTCTCGGTACTCCATGTCTAGGACCTGTGGGCCTCAAGACATGATCTCCTAGTTATCCCTAGAAATTGGGGATAACAGGCAACACACTTGGAAGTTATATAGACCAAGCAGTGTGAAAAGATCAATACTCATGCACACGGATCTATGTGGAGGTTGATCTGGAAGTAGGATTACCGAAGGCAATCAAACTAACTGCTGCAAATTGGACGCATATACAGGAGCTAGATTATGAACAGTTACCCTTCAAATGTCGGCACTGCCATGGCTACGGCCACTTTGCAAGACACTGCAAAAAAAAGAACGTAGAAGAGAGTGAAACTGCGAAAGCAGATCAATGGATCACAGTGCAGAAAACTGGGACAACAAAACCTTGAAGCAAAAGAATAACAAAGGAAAGCAACCTCGGGCAATCGAGACAAGAACAAAATGACGGGATCTCCAATCCCAAGTCGAATCCAAGATCTCAAAGTGCAGAGTCCAGCAAGGCCATAGACGAATTAGAAACAAATATGGAAAGCAGTGAACAATTAAAACCCCCTCCAAACGGGAAAGGCACAGAGGAACAAGGGAAAACGGCGAGAACCCTGGAAGTAGTCCCCTCTCTCTCATACGCTGACATAGCCAGAAAGAAAGCAGTAGAATCACCAAGCACCTTGGAGGATGAGATCCAAGAAAGGCCAGCCAAAAGAGTAGGAAGAAAGTCCCACAGAGAAGCAAGGGAGGAAGAAGCAGAAAGACAAAAGACCCAAGGAAGTCAACCCACTATAGAAATGTCAATTGGTAGAAACACCAGGTCAAGGCCCCCAAAAGGAGACCCAACCACCCCCAACAGTAAGTAATGAGAATCGTCTCTTAGAATTGCAGAGGCTTGGGGAATTCGTCGAAAATTGAAGCAGTCAAGGATCTAATGAAAGCAGAACTAGCAGACATCCTCATGCTCCAAGAGACAAAAATCGAAGGGGAAGCCCTTCTAGAGATCAGCAAAAAGAAATGGCAGAGGAACACAGGAAAAGCAATAAGCACAAGGGGCTCCTCCGGAGGAATAGCAACCTTGTGGAAGGAAGATCAGTTCAGGCTCGTCAACTCCTACGATACTCAACACTGGAGCTTCACAGAGCTGAAGCACATAGCAAGTAAGTTAACCATCGCATTATTCAACTTAATTTTGAAAAGAAAGACTGTTGGAAAACATTAAATGAGTTTCTAGAACTAAACTCCCCAAACAATATAATCATTGTTGGAGACCTCAACCTAGTGATGAACGAAAAAGAAAAGAGGGGAGGCAGGAACAGCAAGGATCAAATGATCTATGTAGTAGAAGACATGATACAACAATGGGATCTAATGGACTTTAAACCTAGAAAAGGGCTTTACACCTGGACCAATAATAGGACAGGGGGGGATCACATATCCGCTAGACTGGACAGGTTCTTGGTCCAAAGCACTATGTTGATGGAAAGGAAGCTAATCTCCTCAGCCATTCTTCCCAAGCTCACCTCGAACCACAAACCCATCCTGTTACTGCTAGAGGAAGAGAAATTAGGGCCAATCCCATTTAGATTCAGTCCACTGTGGAAAGGAAAGAGTGGGCTTGCAGAGACGGTCCGACTGGAATGATCCACCTCAGTCACGGGCTCTCCCAACTATGTTATGGGAACAAAAATTAAAAATAACAAAAAAGGCCCTCAAGGAATGGAGAAAACTCCCAGCAAGCACTCCCATTAACCAAAGGAAGGAGTCAGTGTAGCAACTGGAAAAGTTGCAGAGTGAAATGGATACAATAGATATTACAAAAAAAGAATTGGAAAAGGAGCAAGCATCCCAATGCAAAACTTTCCATTCCTTCAGAAATGAAGAAGAATATTGGAGATTAAAGTCTAGCAGTCTTTGGCTAGAAGCTAGAGATAGAAATATAGCCTACTTCCATCGACAATGTAGAGCTCGTCTCTCCAGGAATCACATCACAGAGATTACAACCAACGATGGGAGGCTCTGCACAGGAATAGAACAAATAAAAGTTGATGCTGTTTCACATTTCCACCAACTTTACAGCAAAGAGAACGATGACAGTGAATAAGGCAACAAAGAATTACTCAAAAACATTCCAGCACTGGTCACTGAAGAAGACAACACAGCATTACTGAAGCCAACCAATGAAGAAGAAATTAGCAAAATTATCTGGTCCATGGACCCTAACAAAGCCCCAGGGCCAGATGGGTTCACCATTCATTTTTACAGGATATGTTGGAATATAATTAAACCAGAACTTATCAAAATGATAAAAGGTTTCCTACAGAAAGAAAAATTGGGTGGTAGCACCAACTCAACTTTCCTTGCATTAATCCTGAAAGAAATAAATCCCATCTCCTTTGATAGGTTCAGGCCAATTTCTTTATGTAACGCCTCTTACAAGATAATTGCAAAACTCCTTGCAAACAAAATAAAGCCTTTGTTGGGCAAACTCATTTCAGACTCACAAGGAGGCTTTGTCAAAGGGAGACACATCCTGGACAATGTAATTCAAGTCCAGGAAGCCATGCATTCCAGTAACCTCAGAAAAGAGAAAGGCATGCTGATCAAGTTAGACATGGCCAATGCCTTCGATAGAGTAAAGTTGTCCTTCCTCTTATCGCACAGTTTGTAGAAGGGTTTAGGTAGCTTGAGTCAAGGCTTCAAACTGGCATAACAGAAGCTTCCCCACCCACTGTCACCTCGATGGGGAGCTCTTTCTATTTAGGGTGGCTAATCCCAAGGGAGACGTCCCTAGTAATCTGGGGATTTTGAAGGAAAAGGGGTAAAGGTTTAAAGATCAAAGGCTAAGTCAAGCTTTCCCTTCACAGATTACTGCCAAGATGATAGTCAAGGAGAAGATCTTCCACTGAATGGCACCTGCTTGCGAGACAAGGCAAATGAAACTAGAAATGTGTTGCAGTGGTTAGTACTTCAAAACATTAATGACTATCTTAAACATATATGAGCATTAATGGATGTAATTATTGACGAAGTCAATGATTGTAAAACAAAGATAAAGGGTTATAACACTTCTTCAATAAATACAAGTGATACTATGCATTCAATGTATAAAATCAGTCTTTATCATTTCTTAATGCAATAAATCTCATAAATCTGCTCATATATAAATATTGTTGCTGCGTCACTGTTGCAGATTTAGGGTGATGTCAGCCCTAATTCATGCTGTTTTTTGGAAGGCAAAAAGTGAACGTTTTGCACAATAAGCCAAGGAAAGTAAATCTATACTTCAATGCCAACCAAATCACAACATTTTACACTTAGACAATGGTTAAAAGAGGCTTGACGTCATCAATTTTGCTGCTGATATAAAGGTGACGTCAGCCCTAAATTAGGTTAGTTTGAGAGACAAAGAAGTGGCCGTTTTGCAAAAAAGAACAATGAAAATGCTCAACACATCAATGCCAATCAAAGGATGACCCAGCCGCAAATTTTATACCAATCAAAAGTTTAATATAGGCATGACGTCATCTAGCTAGTTAGGGTTAGTAGGCTTAGTTAGGGTTTCAAATTAAAAGAGTTTGAAAGATTTGTTTGAACATCAAAGACTCAACGTTGTAACTTAAGACCAGTGCCTTGGGTATTATGGAGTCAAGGAGAGAGACTAATGGCTTGGGAGAATCTAAATCTAAGGACGGGACAGTTAGGCTTGATGGTGTTGCAATGGCAAGGCCACCAAGTCAAAACCCTAAGGGGAGGAGGCTCATTCCGGTGTAGCTAAAGCTAGGCCTCATGCTCCTCCCTCTTTCCTTAGAACTCTTTGGCAAAACGGCTAGCTTTAAAATACAAGTCTAGGGCTGAAAAGTGTTGCTTGGG
>JASDQU010410809.1:478-10486 GCA_032191745.1 Picea mariana | reverse complement strand
TGTCAAAAATGTAAGGAACCTGATGCATATATAAGAAAGTTATAATGATCAAACATGACACATACCATGATACCTGGACCAATTACCTCATGGAGCAAGAGTCTTCTCTAATGCAAGTCCAAGCCAATGGTGATGGATGTTGTTGCTGCTGACAGGACAAATCTGGTGAAGAAGAAGAAGGATGGGCCCTCCAGGGCCATGCTCAAGTCAATCCTGCTCTCGGTACTCCATGTCTAGGACCTGTGGGCCTCGAGACATGATCTCCTAGTTATCCCTAGAAATTGGGGATAACAGTATGCACATTGGGTCCCTTGATTATCCCCATTTTGATGAGCTTATCTTCTTCATGTGTGAGGGATTCAATAAAATGATATAATTTCAACATTTTTCAAGCCACTCCTGAAGTGAATTTGTTTGTATGAAATGATGAGACAAAAACAACATAATATGGACTAAGTTTTGCTAATATAGAAAGGGTTAAGTGACTTTGTTGAGTGTATTTGTCTATTCCACATCCCTTTAGATGAAGGAGGAGGGAATTTAACTTTGTAAATAAGTCCTAGATGTTCTAAATATTCCTTGGATCTAAGGAATTCATCTCGACCTCGATCATATGGCCTCTCATTTCATCTTGTTTTCTAAAGAGATCCTCCAACTTTGTCCAAATATCATCTGGTGCGGTACAAGATTCAATGTGAAACAGAATCTCGAGGGACATAGACACAGAGAGGAGGCCATAAGCCTCATCCATGCGGTTAAGATACATGTTCTTCTCGATAGCAGAGGTTGGATCAACCTCTATAGCCAAGGTGATCCAGTCCAAGCCTCTGCATCTGAGTTGATGCAAAATTTTTAGCTTCCACTCGAAGTAGTTATGGGGCGTGAGAAGTATTGTCGATGAATAATCCATCTTTCTTGACAACATAACCCTTCTAGACCTACAAATAAGATATATTTGTGCCTTTCTCCTAAAAACCCATGGGCTCTAATACCATGTAGAATTGTGGTGAAACCTACACATAGAATCTAGCTAACAACAATTCATACAAAGCTTGCAAATTGAGAGGAGAGAAGAGATGAGGGAAAATAATCAATAGAATTGTATTCATTATATGAGTAAAATGGTAAAATACACATGATATACTTTACATGGCTAAGTGAAGTCGCTATAATAGTGATCTAGAGAGATCTAGACACTCACTAACAGGAAATTAAGTAATATGCCACCTAGTCATAGTTAACCGATCCATGCTATCATCAGCTAACCGAGTCACACGGGTGGAAGTGAGAGAAACACATGCAACTGATGGTGATAAAACTGTGGTTTCCATGCATGAGTGACTTCCACTAGTCTAACTGAATGTAACTAAGTGTAACTAACTCTGAACTAAAGAAGAGCTCCCTATTTTGTAGGGGAATATTCTTTATAGAGAACATTCTCATCTAAGGAAGTGTTCTCAACATTCGACTATCAACCTTAGGAAAATAAATACTAGGTGAGTGTGTAATATATCCAACATTCTGGTAACCTAGGTTCCCAATATAAGGCACATTATGCATCTCTCTCAGCATCATATTTTTCAGCTATTGATTATTAGGTACATAAACTCTCCCCCCATACATGAGGGTTCCATCATCTCTCAACTCATAATCTTCAATTTTTTGCTACAAATTACCTTGCTTTAATTTTTCTTTTGTTTCCATATAGTGCTTATCTGATTTTGCAAATTCCAAAATTATGTCTTATGAATCATATTTGTACATGCTAATGGTTGTATCATGCATATAATGCACCCTCTACTCAGTGCATCTACCACCTTGTTCTCTTTGTCTTTGATATGCTTTATATCAAAGTCATAATCACCAATGCATTCCAACCATCTACTTTGTCTATCATTCAAAGTTGGTTATCCAAACAAATATTTCAGACCACTATGGTATTCCCTTAGCTCAAATATTCTTCCCATGAGGTAGTGCCTTCACATCTTCAAAGCATGAACTATGGCTTCTAATTCTAAATCATGGGTGGCATAATGTCTCTCATGCTCTTTTAACTTCCTAGACTCGTAGCATATTACATGCCCATTCTGACTAAAGACTCCACCAATCACTTCCTTGCACGCATCAGTTCACAGAATGAAGTATTCATTTGGATCATCAATCCTCAATATTGGTACACTTATCAACAAGTTATTCAAGTGTTGCAAACTTATTTCACAATCATAGGTCCATTCAAATCTCACACACTTCTTTTGCAAATAAGTGATTGGGTGTGCAATCTTTAAAAAACCTTAAATAAATATTCTATAATAGACTAGAATTACCATCAATGACCTTACTTCTAAGACATTCTTTGTTGTTGGCCATCCTTCAATGGATTTTATCTTTTTTGGATCCACTGTTATCCCTTCCTCTGAAATGATATGGCTCAAATAATGTATCTTACTTTGATAAAATGAACACTTTCTCAACTTGGCATACAAATGATGTTCCCTCAATACTTGTAGCACCATCATCAAGTGTTTTTCATGCGCTTCTTCAGATTTGGAGTAGATAAGTATGTCATCCAAGAAGACAATGCCAAACTTATCCAAGTAATTTTTTAAAATACCATTCATTAAACACATGAATACAACTGGTGCATTTAACAACCCAAATGGCACCAATGTAAACTCATAATGACCATACCTGGTTCTAAATGACATATTGTGATATATTCTTATTAAATTCTCACATGATGATAGCCTAATCTGAGGTCAATATTGGAGAATATATTTTCATCTTTCAGCTAATAAAAAATATCATATATCCTTGGAAAAGGATACATGTTCTTCACAGTTACCTTATTCAACTACATGAAGTCAATGCATAACATCAAGGATCCATCCTTCTTTTTTCAAAAATAATAATAGGGCACCCCAGGGTGACACACTTGGGCGTATATACCCTTCCTTCAAGATCTCTTCAAGATGCATTTGTAACTCCTTCAACTCTGGTGTACTCGACCTATAAGGAGTCTTGGACACTAACGTTGTTCCAGGCATCAAATTAATAAAGAAATCAATATCTCTTTTTGGTGGAAACCCTTATATCTCTCTAAATACATCCTAAAATTTCTTTAGGATTTCATAGTCTTCAATGCTTAGCACTTTATCTTTAGTTGTCTCTTCCATATGCACTGCAAATATTTGGCATTCTTTACTGAAGCTTTTCTTAAGTTATAAGGCTGAAACCTCTCTGATAGTTACTTCCCCTGGAATACCTTGAATTATTCTCAAGTTTCCTTCTTTATCCAAACAAGTAAATGTCTTATTGTAACAATCTAGGACATCGTGGTGCTTTTCCAACCAATCCATGCCAATTAGGAAATCATATGAACTCAAAGGTATGATATTAAGATATTCCCTTGTACTCATTCCATTCATGTCCATTGAACATTTTTTAACCATCTCATTAATTCTTATTTTAGATCATGTTGCTAACTTAAACAACCAATATTTTCCAAGGTTGCTTCTTTGCAAATAAAATATTTCCACCAACTTAGGATCTATATAACTATGACTAGCTCATGAATCAATTAAATAGCAATAGGTTGATCATTGATCCTACCTTCCACTTCAATCATATGAGATTGAAATTCATCTTAATTGTTGTCCATAGCTCCATATATCCTTGGCATTATTCTACCCATGTCCTCAAATATATCAGTCTGTTGTACATTGCGAACAACCTTCACACTTTCTCCTTTCCAAGGGAAATATTTGCACATGTGATCTCCCTCACAACCCCAACATTTAATGGGTTTCTCCCTTGCTATTTTCCCCAAATTTTATGTCATTCTGGTTTCATTTGGAGTTAGTTATCCCTGAGAATTATTTCTGAAGAATGGTGGATTGTTACCCTTCTTCATATGTTCCATATTACCTTTCTTCTTATCTTCCCAAGCCTTTTTGAAAGTTGGTCTTCATTTATGTTGATTATAGAGGCACTTGGTTCTCCTTATTGCTTCATCCATTGTCTTGGGATCAACATACGATATCTTGTCACTGAATATTGATGGCATCCCACTCAAGAACCTTGAATCTTGACCTGATCATCCTTGATGAAGTCAACATACTTCAAAAACTCTAAGAATCTCCTCTCGTACTCATCCATGGTCATACTCCCAAGCTTGAGCTCAAATAACTCCTTCATCTTCCTATCATAATAACTCTTGGTTAAGTATTTATTCTGAAAATACCCTTTTAACTGCCTCCAAGTGATATTTTTCTCATCAATGTGTTGTACTTGAACAAACAGGTCCCAACACATTGATGCTTTTCCCTTCAGCTGATAAATTGGAATTCTTCATTCTGCCTGTGAGGAGTAATTATGTAACTCAAAATACTTCCTCATACCCAATAACCAAGTCTTTGCATTCTCATATTTATTGTGCTCGCCATCAAAGGTAGGAGGCTTGATCTTATTCATTTCTCCCTGTAGTTCATCTACCCCAGACCTCATCTCATGCTTTCTAACATGAGACACACTTGGACTATTCTGTGCTCTTCTAACTGAATTCCTTGGTGAGTGATGATGGTGTTTACCAACACTTATGGATTCTTCATTTTGGCATGATATCTATGACTCCTTGACTTACTTGATTATGTTTCCTTACACATTTTCTTCTCTATTTTGTCCAAGATCTGCAACAGCTTGATGTTGAAGACATCCCAATACTCCTTAGCTTCCATAAGTCTCTCATTATCATCCTTTTATATATGAACATATATTTGTAGACTCTTTATAGTCTCCACCAAATTCATTCTCTCCCCCTTGACTTATCCATGCCCATTTGATTATGTCTCTACATTACCCATGCTCACACACATCCCCCCGACTTTGTCTTTATGGATACAAGTTATTTTTTCTTCTTCCATAACTCTGGTCTCTCTTCCTAGTGATTCTGATATGTTCTATTTTCTCTTAAATATGCAAAATAGCCATGCAATAATATTTGTTAGAACACAATAATTTAACAAATCTATCAATTTATGCACCATTATGCCTTTTAAATACACAAGAAATATTGTTTTTGTTTTCTTGTGAATCCTACAACTAAATTCACATTTATGAGTGGGTATCTAGACTCCTCTATCCAATACCTCTCCAATTACTTCTTTGTTTCTCAATTCTGAGTCTTGAGCAAAAAGTTACAGTCATTTGATCATTACCCAATTACTCCATTTTGCACACTTTTCAACTAGGTATGATTTTTATCTATGTCCATGCATCTTTGCACCTACTTATTTGGAATTTTGACAGTAGCTCAATTGAGTTCCTTCATAACCATATTTTGAACAATTTTACCAAGTTTCTCCTCCATCCAAGCTCCAGGATTCTAGTTATAGCTCATTGAAGTTTTGGCTAAATTCCTCTTTTAATATTGAATGCTACACGGATCCTCTTTCTCATCTTGTGCAATTTCAAGTACCCAAATCTCCAATATGACTCCATGGATTTCTTCTATGGATCAAGATATTTCCATAGATTTCTCTTATGCCTCAATCCGACTTCTGAGCAGGACGTTATGGTCTCCGGAAGTCGATTGGGCCTCATTTTTACCATGCATTGTTTGGTCTATAACTTCCTCATACAGGCTCTGTTTTGTGAAAAAATAATCTTGCTAGAAATCTCTCTCTAAGCTCTATCATTTTAGAAGGAAAAACTATGTTTCCTTCTAGGAAAAATGGTTATGGAGAAATTTGATCTTCAAAAAATGTTGTTTAGGCCTTCAAAATTGGCCTTCAAGTTAATGACCTGAAAAATACCTTAATTTTCTGAGAAATTTCACTATTTTCCACTAACTGGGTTGTTGACGTGGTGTCCCGAGTCCTCCTGGAACCTTGATATGGTGCCATGTTATCCCTTTGGTCACACTAGCCCTGTCTCATCAATCTATGTTTCCCTCGTCTTATCCTTCTTCTTCCTTCCTACACTTCCACTTAGCGCACATTTTATTAAACATCAGGTCCCATTGTGAAAATATCCATGTGGCACAATAACATTGGTCATGGGGATGGGAAAGACCCATCCATACCAATTCCTTGGTGCATGAAAACTTTCATATTCCTTCAATCTGATGGTGGAGGATTGGGAGGGGTCGACGGTAATCGATAGTCAAGGTCACATCCCCACTGACCTGTCAACCATTAATAGAGGGGGGGAATCCTGAAATGGAACCCACCCAATTTATAACTTTATGGTGAAGTGACATGTGTTTGATTCCCCCCCTCCCCCTTGGTGGTTTCCAAAACCACCAGAGGATCTCCCCAAAATCACAGTTTGGCAGGTCTGAAATCAAGGTTCTACAAGTCAAGCAGGATCCTCGCCACCACAGCTCCACATCACCTGCCAAATACCACCAATTACCATTGTGGAAACACAAGTCACCTATTTTTCACATCATCTAACACGTGGCATCTACATCACGCTGACATCATTGTACGAAAAAAAAAAAAAATTCCAATTTTTCCTAATTTTTCATAATTTTTTCAAAATTCATTATTTTAAAAAATTGCCCAATAATGCATAATTTCGAAATTATTTTTCAGGTTTCCATCGAAGCTCTATAATTAGCTTTGTATGTAAAAAAAATTCCCTGTGATACATTTGTCCCTCTTGTTGGAATTGCATGGTTAATTCCTTAAAATCCATAAGAATAGGACCCAAAGTGCATAACCATTCAACGCCTAGAACAATGTCACAACCTCCCATTTCAATGGAAAACATATGATATTTCAAGTGGTAATGTCCAATTTGAAGACATACATTTTCACAACGCCCACCACATTTCATGGATCCACCATTGGCTATCATGATTTGAAAATTATTGAAAACACGAATATAGCAATTGGTTTCTTGGGAAATGCAACAATGAATAAAATTATGGGTGCTACCACTGCCAACAAGGATGATGAACTTCCTATTGGTTATTACCTATCCTCTTTCTACTCTTGGGTTGACCCAGGTTCATATCTACACAGGTTTCCAACAAAACCTTCTAAAACTATCGGCCCTCCCAGTAAACTAGAAGGCAACACAAAACATAGAATGTATTGCATAGTCTCACCCGAGATAGTTCTATGGGTGACTGCAATACTCAGATGCTTGCAGTCTAGGAAGGAGTGGGGATCTAGGATTGAAATTCATCTCCTTATGCCTTGATCTGGTTGTTCTTTCTATTATTCTTAATATTCATTCATTTATTAATTTTATGCATACATTCTAACTGATCTACCAAATAACAGATCTAACAGAACTATACATTCATACATTCATCATCTAACTACTAACATAAGGTAAATATGTAATAAACACAACACACAACACAGGTTTTACCATGGTTCACGCCCTCCTGGGATATGTCCACAAAGATCTGGCTTCTTAGGATCTTTTATTTATATTTATGCAAGATATGGTGTCATGCGCACTACAATTCTGACCATACAATCAAAAAACAGGTTCCAAAACCTCTATGAGGTGGACTAGATCACACGTGACTCCTCATCCTGTGATCTAACCCTCAAGATCTAGTTATTTGACCCTCCCACAGCTCAACAACTTACAAAATTGGTATCAGATCTTACAGTAGTTTCCTTAACTGAACAGAACAAAACTCATCTCCTGACCCAGAACTCTGAGGTCCTATTTTATACTAATTTTCATCTTATCGGTCGTTACAATCTCTTACAAAAACCCTAACCCTAATGTAGTTAATTTTTCCTACATGTGTGCCTTGCATGCTTTCCTCCTTTGCATGCTACTTTTCCTTTGCACATGTTTCTTTTACTGCCAGCTGCTCTTCTCCAAAATTGGCCTTATCTTCCAAAAATAGACCTTTTCTCCACTTTAGGCCTGTACCCAACAGGCCCCCAACACTGACATGTGGATCGTCCCGAGCCACTTAGCTAGTGCGCGCTCCTACGACGATTGTTTCCAAAATTTGAAACTTCTCTGCTAGTCCCCTTCCTCACATCTTGACCTATGAAGCTTTTCCTATCAGTGCCTCTACTGACTGCATTATGATCTCCTCCTGGATTAGTGTTTCACCTTCTGTCTATGCTTGCCCCATATTCCTCTTCTCCTCCTCCAACTGTGCGATCATATGTGTTGCTTACTCTTGTAGGGGTTCTAATTCTACAAGTCTCTATTGTTTTTGCCTTTGTGCGGCTTTTAAATCTGCTTGCAGCTTATTCAAGTCCTGATTAAATTTCAAGCACTCTATGATGATTATTGTTTTATTCTTGTTCTTGAGCTCTTGTATTGTTGCGCTGAGCCTTTCCTCTTTTTTCTCCCACTATTGGACATGCACATCCTCATCTAGCGCTATCTAGAGTTGCGTGGCTCTGTCAAACAACTATTCTGTTGCACTTATGTGCTTCTCTAGTTCTGCTAATTGGAGTGCAGCGTCTTGTTTCCTCTGCTCTCTAACCTTGTGAGGATTTGTAGGAGTCATATTTTCTTTTAATTCCTCAATCTCTTGCCTATAGTGTTCAATAGTTTGGGAAATGAGCTTGAGTTTCTTCATTGCACTTGTGTTATCTTCCTGTGCATTGTCAGTGATGTGATTGTACATTGTTTTCACACCATGTTTTATTCTGTTTGCTCACTCCTTTTCCTCCTTTGTTTCAAGATTGACCTACTCGACCACCAATTCCAAGGAATCCTTGATATTTCTCATCTCTTGCAGTTCTGTTCTAGCGCGTGATTGTACCTCCTATGAGAAATTGAATTAGATATTGTATAGTGCCTTGGTAGGTATTCTTGTTAATATCATTTCTACCTGCGCTAGATCCTTCAATGGTGTCTGGGATGCAACGTCGTCCATCTATATCATGTTAGGTGTCATTTTGAAAGTCGTACTCGCTTGGGCGATAGTTTGAATTGTGTCATGCTCACTCGACGCAGTCCTTGTCTCTACTGATGCTTCTTTGGGGAAAGATTTTGTTCCCCTTTCAAGCCTCTGCATTGACCCGATCTGGTGAAGGACCTGCTTTATCCCTGCCAGCTCATCTTGTATTCTTCCTCTCTATTGTTGGGCAACTTCAAATTATTTCACTGCACGGTCCTGCACTTTCTCTGCCACGTGGTCTATGTCATCCTGAGTGATAGTGTATTTTGGAAGTTTCTTATGTGACTTGGCCTTCTTGCGTTCCCCCCCCTGTATGTATAATCATCCACTTGGGTGGCCCTATTTCTTGTGGGGTGGATTTTGAGGAGGTTTCTTGTTGAAATAATGCAACTGCAAAGTGTATTCTTATTATTATTTGATATATTATTCATTGGATCAATCCCCATTGTGGATTGATCATGTCAGTTATTGTAAAAGGACCAAATCCCCTTTTGCAGATTGGTCATAATGTAATTGTAATAGGAAGAAAGAGAAGTTGGCCCCAGAATATATCAAAGAGCCCCTGGAATATAATAAAGGTGGTTATAACCACCCAGGAGAAGAACTCAACCTTGCCAGTGAAAGGACACTCCCACACGTGCCAGTCTTGTATAAATAAGGAGGCTAGCGCCTCACTTAGACACACACTCACTTGTTCATTGAGAGACAAGTTTCAGAGTTGCAGTTGGAGAAGAGAGAGAGAGAGAGGCACATCTTTTGGATAGGACTTTCTGTACTTGTTTGAGTTATCTCTTGGCATTTTATTGGCTATCTATATTAAGGAAGTTTTGTTGGGTTTTCTACCCCATGAGGTTTTCCCAGGATAAATGATGTGTCTCTTGTGATTGTGTATTTCTCAGTGATCTTATCTTATGCTATTGTTATTCATTGAAATGAAAAGAACTATAATAATGGCTTAAACATTAACATGGTATCAGAGGCAAGCTGAAGAGAGCATCTTCACAAGAGAAAAGTGAAAAATGTCATTGTTGTCGTACATGCAAATTAGGGCTTTTTGTTGGTGAGGTATTTAAGCCCTAAAACCATATAAAAAAGTGCACCCTCCCCTAAGGATC
>JASDQU010410804.1:0-10486 GCA_032191745.1 Picea mariana | reverse complement strand
CTAAATTATAATATTCATCTTTTTTCTGAGTGGGGAAATCAACAACTAGTTGGGCATGTACATGTCTCACACTTGGTCTCATGTTATCCTATTGTGGATGCGAACACTACACATAACTACACATAACAAAGTTCCTTGATAACACACTCCATCACAAACTATTCTACACCTTTGAGCTTATCCAAATTATACTCCATCATAGATTGTTCTACATCGAGAGAACTTATTCAAATTCTATTTTTTTTTTTAAATCCAATATATGAAATTATTTTAATTTAACTTTCTATTATTTATATACATAAATAAAATTTAAAATTTTATTATTATACATTTTAATCTTATATTACTTATTTGTTAATAAATTCTAAATTTTTAATATAAATAAAATATATAAAATAACCCATCATCATCACTACTCATTACTTTACACAATCCGTGATTTGAGTCACAAGTTATTACTATTAATACTCTAAAAGTTTAATTGTATTTCATACACAATGTCTAAACAAAACACCCATCAAATATAGTTCATTATGGTATTCACTTCTACTAGTTATCTTCCATGTTATCATCAAATTCGTATTTATGGGTAGTCATTATCTTCCATGCTATCATCTTTATAGTGTTCATCCTCATAAATATCGTCATATTCATAATTATGCTCAACTTCATCATTGACATCATAATCTTTCATCTTGGTTGTAACAACGATATTTATCGTACCATTTTTCCCCGCATTTAAAGAAAAATTCATAACCACACCTCAAAATACACAAAATTTATTATTAAAATATTAGTTATATAGAATTAAAAAACATTATAATAGATAAGTAAATTTATAATATTTTTAAGAATTTCATACATAATTCAATTCATTGATTGGATATCATATCTAAAATATTAAAAAGGAATTATAAGAAAAAAACACCAAAATTATTTGAATGAACAAAACTCGAGGAAAGGAAATATATACCTGCAAGTAATGTGCATGCAACCATCAGGGCGTTCAATCATGCGTTTGCATTTGGGACATCGCTTCCACTTCTGGTTATGTGCAAGTAAATTGAACTCTGCATCTCCATCTCTCAACTGAAAAGCATAGTCGTGACATGACATGTTCACGTGCCAAGGAACACTACACTCTATACAAAACAAGCGGTGGCATTTCTGGCATTTTGTTGTTGGGAATGGGTGTGATGAGGAGGAAGAGGGAGCTTGTGGGCACCTATCTAATCATAATCCTGATAAAGCCATAAAAAATGAACAGTCAGAATAGGGGCAGTATAATTTCTCTAAATCTAGAATTTTTGGAATTTCTACCTCTTCCACCCTTCTTATAAAAAGATAAAGCCATTTGGACGACAAGAATTTTTTACAATCATATTTAATGAATTTGGAATTACACTCGAAACTTGCACCTTTAGGCACACCGTCATGGTCATCCAACTCGACCGAAACGTATATATCCATACAATAAAAACAATATGTATGATGGCAAGGCATTATTGTGTGCATCTGATTCACATTCAATTCTTCATCACAGATACCGCAAATTTCCTTTTCCTCAACATCATTGTCAGTGGTGTTAATGGTTTCATGGTGGTCAATGCTTCCTTCTTGGGATGTCCTAAGCATGTCCAAATTCTCCATCCTTCCTTCTCCTACTGACGTAAGCATGTCCAAATTCTCCATTGTTTCTTCTCCTACTGACGTAAGCATGTCAATGGTGGTCACTCGCGACTCAAAGGAGTCAACAGAAAAAGTTTCAAGGACTCATGATAGCCAAAAATCATGATAGGATCTGGACCATAGGATCAACATAAGCTGTGGACTGTCTATCTAAATTTTTGGCGTTTTGGGAATCGAGAGTGTGGAGGAATAAACTACCTGGAAGTCGTGAAACGTGAAATCCTGACAAAGTCCTAACTATTGATTGAGGAGCAAGCTCGATCATTGGTTTTCCGAGGAAACATCATCATTTCGGGAGTGAGAGACTCAAAGGAAAGAACCATAAAAAAGTCTCACATTGCAAAGTTCCGACTTTGCAGAGGAAAATATCTAGACCATGAGATCTTGGAGCGTCAGGGGTCGTTGATCTGGGTGAAGGAAATTTCAGAGATTCGGAGATCGTGTATTCGAAGGATAAGCGTTGGAGTTGAGCTTCAACCTCATGAAATGCGAAGTCCTGACGCGCTTGGAGGAGTAGCCCTAGGTCATAGGTAATTGTCACTTGGACGGAGACCAAAGGGAGAACTAAGGAACATTAGCCCATTTTGGAACTCAGGGATTGGAGAGTCAGAGTGGACTCATACATAGAAGTCCTGAGGTCGAGAAATGTGATGAGTCATTTTTGGGATGAACCAGTTGTCACATGAAGTGGTCATGTGGGGAAGGATTTGAGGGGATCTAACTAGCGCTCAGCCCTCATCAGGAATCGACTATCAAGAAAATTTAGGTGGCTTATTTGAAAAGTTTTGATACGTGAGATTTCGACGCGACTTTTTCATAGGAAATCGATCATAGCACGTGGTGAGGTGGAATAGAGGCTTGCGCTTAGTGCTTAGTCACGCAGGAGGAGTTCGATCAAAGGATGTGTGGATTCGTTTAATAGAGGTTCAAGCAAGGACTAGAGAGTTGTTCCAACTCAAGGAGGGAGAAGAATCCAGTGACCGGGAGGTCCTAGAACCTCAAAGGGGAGGGGGGTTGCATCACTCCTGGTGACTCTGTTTTCGATGCTTCCACCTCTTAGAGAAAGATTATCGCATTATATAGCCCCTCATTTTCTGAGGTAGAAGGGAGGGCACACCAACTCGGTTTTGCGTCCTTACTAATCACTAGAGGTCACTCTGAGATAGACAAAACATCTTGGCCACTCTCGGGACATCGCGGTTTGGATCCCCATTTCTTGGTCACCCAAACCAATGGTGCGCCCATGTTCACATTTGCACCCTTGGGGAGAGTTTGGTCAGAAATCGAGATATGGCTTGCGTGGTCACCTTCTCATGTAATTGTGATGAGGAGGAAGAGGGAGATTTTGGGCACCTATCTAATCATAATTGTGATAAAGCCATAAAAAATGAGCAGTTAGAATAGGGGCAGTATACTTTCTCTGAATTTGGAATTTTTGGAATTTCTGCATCTTCCAGCCTTTTTATAAAAAGATCAAGCCATTTGGACGACGATAATTTTTTACAATCATCTTTAATGAATTTGGAATTAAACTCGAAACTTGGGCCTTTAGGCACACCCTCATGGTCAGCCAACTCGACCTCAACGTATAGATCCATACAATAAAAACAATATGTATGATGGAAAGGCATTATTGTGTGCATTTGATTCACATTCAAGTCTTCATCATAGATACCGCAAATTTCCTTTTCCTCAACATCATCATCAATGGTGTTAATTTTTTCATGGTGGTCACTGCTTCCTTCTTGGGATGTGCTAAGCATGTCCAAATTTTCCATCCTTCCTTCTCCTACTAACATAAGCATGTCCAAATTCTCCATCGTTCCTTCTCCTACTGACGTAAGTATGTCCATGGTGGTCACTCGCGACTCAAAGGAGTCAACAGAAAAAGTTTCAATGACTCACGATAGTTGAAAATCACAATAGGATGTGAACCATAGGATCAACACAAGCTGTGGACTATCTATCTAAAGTTTTTCTATTTCGGGAATCGGGAGTGTGGAGGAATCAACTAACTGGAAGTCGCAAAACATGAAATCCTGACAAAGTCCTAACTATTGATCGAGGAGCGAGCTCGATCATTCGTTTTCCAAGGAAACATTGGCATTTTGAGAGTCAAAGACTCGAAGGAAAGAACCATCCCAAAGTCTTGAGTTGTGAGGTTCTGACTTTGCAGAGGAAAATATTTGGACCATCAGATCTTGGAGCGTCAGGGGCCATTGATTTGGGTGAAGGAAATTTCAGAGATTCGGAGATCGGGTATTCGAAGGATAAGCATTGGAGTTGAGCTTCAACCTCATGAAACATGAAGTCCTAACACGCTCGAAGGAGTAGCCCTAGGTCATAGGTAATTTTCACTTGGACGGAGACCAAAGGGAGAACTAAGGAACATTAGCCCATTTTGGAAGTCGGGGATTGGAGAGTCAGAGTGGACTCATACATAGAAGTCCCGAGGTCGAGAAATGCGATGAGTCATTTTTGAGATGAACCAGTTGTCACAGGAAGTGGTCACGTGGGGAATAATTTGAGGGGATCTAACTAGTGCTCAACCCTCATCGGGAACCGGCTATTGAGAGAATTGAGGTGGATTATTTGAAAAGTCTAGATACGTGAGATTTCAATGCAAAGTTTTATAGGCAAGCGATCAAAACACGTGGTCGGGTGGAATAGAGGCTTGCGCTTAGTGCTTAGTCATGAAGGAGGAGTTTGATCAAAGGACATGTGGATTTGTTTAATAGAGGTTCAAGCAAGGACCAGAGAGTTGTTCCAAATCAAGGAGGGAGAATGATCCAGTGACCAGGAGGTCCTAGAACCCCGAAGGGGAGGGGGCTGCATCACTCCTTGTGACTCTATTTTAGATGCTTCCACCTCTTAGAGAAAGATTATCCCATTATATAGCCACTCATTTTCTGAGGTAGAAGGGAGGGCGCACCAACTGGGTTTTGCGCCCTTAGTAATCCTTCGAGGTCACATTGAGATCAACAAAACAACTTGGCCACTCTCGGGACATCCCGGTTTGGATCCCCATTTCTTGGTCACCCAAACCAATGGTGCGCCCATGTTCAGATTTGCACCCTTAGGGAGAGTTTCATCAGAAGCTGGGATATGGCTTGCATGGTCACCTTCTCATGTAGATTGCCTTATTGGGTAGATCAATTGGTATTAGAGCCTCAAGATCCATGGAAAATCTTTCGATCTTGAATATTGAGCCAAATGTTTTGGGGGTTTTCATGAAATAGTGCAAATTTTGTCAATTCTAGGGTTTCCATTTTTATGCTAGAAGCTCAATAGATCTCATAAACCCCAAGGGTGTCCACATATCCATTTCCATAGAGAGGAGTTCCATAGATCTAAAAAAATATAGATCTCTCCCTCTAGACTAGTTCAAGCTCTGTTGTTTCAAGGTTTTGCACCCTCTCTTCTCAAAACAGAGTCCTTTGTTCAACATTGAAAACTAGGGGTGCCTTTTCTCTTCAGCTCGCCTCAGAATGCCTCCATGCAAGAACCCTTTGGCAATCGACTCATATTCCAACACATCAAATCCTGTCCAAGATCTTTGCTCCCTCCTCAATGAGGTGCTTCGAATGAAACAACAAAACAATCAAGATACTTTCCAGTTGGACTCCCAATACAAATACAAGGACACCTTGGTACTTATTCCACAAATCTACTTCACACAATTCATGAGATTGTCAAATCCTCCAAAATATAAAAACCAACAAAACCCTACTCATTGAGCTCATTGTGCATTCCCAAGTAGAAGATACCAAATAAGTTCCTCTAGACAATCCGAGAGAAGTAGATCCCTCACTGATTCTAATGACCCATGAAGATTCGAACTCATCCCCCCAACCCATCTTCACCCATAACTACCAAATAAAAAACACCTTGACTTTACTGATTATGGACAATGGAAGCCAGAAACACTTAGTGTCTCAAGACCTTGCCAATCGCCTCAATCTTGTTACTACTCCATATCCACAACCCTATCAACTTGGATGGGTCTAGAATGATGGCCCTCGCCTCTTAGTTTCTAAGTGTTTCTCGTCACTTTCTCCATAGGAAAATTCAAATATATTGTCCTTTGTGATGTCTCCTCTTTGGATTCTGTGGATTTTCTACTCGATATCCCATACCAAACCCAAAGAAATGCTATTTATATAGCCAAATATTGCGAGTACAAAATTACCAAAGAAGGCCACACTTATATCTTAACTCGAAAAAAACCCAAACCCCCTTCTACCAAAGAACAAATATTGCATATACACTTAAGACAATGTGTCTCTCTTTGTTTGGTGCGCCCAATAACACCAAAAAATACCATGCACCATGTTTATGAAACAATTACTCCCCTCCTCCATGAGTTTGTAGAGGTATTCCAACCTCCAGAGGGACTTCCCCCATCCCAACGCATTCACCATTCCATTCATCTCATCCCAAGATCTACTTTACCTAATGCCCCTATTTACACCCCAACAGAAGCAAAGGAAATGGAGAGACAACTGACCGAACTCATCAACTCTAGCCACATCCAATCTTCATCTTCTCCCTCTGCCTTTGCCACATTTGTCATCCCTAAAAGAGATACCTCAGAAAAGCCAAAATAAAAAAACGTTACCCCCTACCCCATATTGAGGAACTTCTCAACACCCTCCAAGTAGCTAAGTGGTTTACTAAATTTTATTTGACAACCGACTACCATCAAGTTCGAATGAACCTAGATGATGTTTGGAAAACAACGTTCAGGACCAAATTTGGTATTTTTGAGTGGAAATTCATGCCTTTGGGCCTCACCAACACCCCAACCACTTTCATGAGGCTCATCAATGACATATTCATAGCACAATTAGGTCGATTTGTGGTCATCTACGTAGATCACATTCTCATCTTCAGTTGGACATGGGACACTCACATGCAACATGTTCGACAAGTTCTCCAAATTCTCCAAGACCACAAGTTGCAAGTCAAAGCCAAGAAGTCATATTTTGGTCAAACTTCAGTTCCCTATCTCAACTTTGTGGTCAGCTCGGAGGGTATTCAACCAGATCCAACCCACATCCAAGCATTGAAGCAATGGCCTCTACCTTCTTCATCTCTGAAATACTTCTTCTACATTCATCTGGACTAAAGAAGAAACTAGTCACTTTGCTCAGCTCAAAGACACTCTCTGCCTATCCCTTGTTTTACATATGCCGGACCTCTCCCAAACCTTTGATATTGAGTCTTATGTGTCAGAATATGTTATTGGTGTCATACTTAAACATGGAGGAAACCCCATTGCTTACCACTCTGAAACCCTGTCCGAGGCAAAGAAAAATTATAGTACCTATGACAAGTAATTTTATATTCTAGTTCAAGTGCTCAAACAATGGAGGCATTATTTGTTGGGTAAAGAAACCATTCTGCATACCGACCACCATCCTTTGATTTTCATCAATTCTCAATCAAAGATTTAGGAACAAAGGCACCTTAAATGGGCCTCCTACATTCAACAATTTCACTTAGTCATAAGATATAAGAAAGACACTTATAATAAGATGGTTGATTTTCTATGTCAACCTCCCACTCCAGTTATTTGCATTCTTGAAGTACATTGTGCTACTTATGACACATGGAAAGATGAATATGCTACTGACCCTGAATTTCGAGAGATTTGGGAAGCTTTCAAAGTTCCGTAGTGATCAATCAGACCCCCTTCGTAGACTACACTATTCAGGATGGGTGGCTATATAAGTTTAATTTTCTATGCATTCCACACTCAGAAGACCGCCTCTTTCTCACTAGTGAGGCACATGCTTCATCCTATGGGGGGAACTTTGGACCAAAAAGACCATACAATGTCTGCAACACCATTTTCATTGGCCTTCCATGCATCCTCAAGTTGAAGAATTTATCAAAGCTTGTGCATTATGCTCACAATCCAAGCCATCCAACCAAAAGCATGGGTTGTATCAACCATTTTCGATTCCTTCTTGTCCTTTGGACTCAATATCAATGGAATTCCTCAGTGTACTTCCAACAACCCAAAATCAACATGATGAAATCTGGGCAGTGGTATGTCGCTTCAACAAAATGGCACTTTTTATCCCATGCACGAAGACTACTACATCAGCGCAAACAGAGGAACTCTACTTTCGACATGTCTAGCCCCATTTTGGCCTTCCAAGCATTATCATCTCAAACAGAGTTTCTTGATTGCCTTGTTCCTCAAACGGATGGCCAAACAGAGGTTGTCAACAAAGTCTTGGTTCATGCTCTTTGAACTCACTTTGGGTGCAACAAACAATCGAACAAATACTTGCATATTCTACAACATATCTACAACAAGGCAACACATTCTTCTACAGGCTTTTCACCTTTTGAAGTCTGAATCGAATTCCAACCAACATCTTCAACCGAGCTCCTACTCACTTGGTCTCCTCAAGGTACCTTCCATCAACAACAGGAACAACTTTCAGCCCAACGATTTCTCCAACAAATTTCACAATGCCACAATGCAGTAACAACAACACTCAAAGCAACCCAAGATCATCCCAAGCAGTGCCATGACAAACAAAGAACCTTCATGTCCTTTCAACCACGGGATCAAGTCTGGTTACACTTGGATAAGAAGCACTTCAAAGGCCACCATCACGAGCTTCTGCCAATTAGATATGGTCCGAATACAATACTCGAGAAGATTGGAGAAAATGCGTATAGGTTTGATCTGCTACCACAACACGGAATCCACAATGTCATTAATGTAAATCACTTAAAGTTGTTTGAGCCTTCCCTCTTGGAAGAACTAGTCATCTTAACTCATCGAGTGGACAATATTTTCGATTTCCAACTCCCATTGGCCAAAGACACTATACTGGACACTTAGAGTCTCTCTATAAGAAATCGGACTTGCACTTCATATCGGGTAGCCCGCCAAGGCCAAACTCCATCTCAGGCAAAGTGGATCACAATTTATGTATTGCACAACAATTTTCTGCATCTTCTGATGGAAGTCAGGACACTTCGAGATCTCAACATGGAGGAATTGGGCAAAGGAGGCCACCTAGGGGAATGCCCACATGGGGTGCACAAGTCAATCACCTAGGAACAACACTTCTTCACATTTTGATGATGAATTAATTATATGTCAAATAAATGGTTCCCTCAGTATATAAGTTGAACCGGGACTCAAATAGAGAATTTCTACCTTTTCTTCCAAAGCTATGTGTCTTGGTTGTTTTATTTTCTGAGTTCGCGTTTTACATTCACGACAATTTCATTTTTAGGTTTTCTTAACAATAACCAGTGTGCCTTCCTTCATGGTTGCCTCCTGCTGACTCTGTTTTCCATGCTTCCACCTATGAGAGAAATCTTATCCCATTAGCTAGCCATTCTCTCCTTGAGAAAATCATTTCCTTCGAGTTTTCTGAGGCAGAAGGGAGGGCACACCAACTGGGGTTTTTTCCCTTGTTGGCTTTCTTTTTTGCTAGGATGAAGTGAGTGCACCCTCTTCCATGGATGCACTGGGCTTCTCCCATTGATCTTCGTAGGTCACTCTGAGATCGCCAAAACCTCTTTGCCAGTCTCAAGTCATCCTGGTTTGGATATCCATTGCTTGGTCACCGAAACCAATGGTGTTCCTCTGTTCACATTTGTGCCCCTTAGGAGAGTTTGGTGAGAAGTCGGGCTATGGCTTATGTGGTCACCTTCTCCTGTAGATCGCCTTCTTGGGCATATCAACTATGTACTTACTTCATCATCTATCACTTCACCATCGTCGCGAACCAATACCATAGCCCCTCACCATGTTATCAATACCAACAATGACTCTCTGTGTTTGTCCCACTATGTTCAGCCTGCAAACCTCACTAATACGACACCTCCCACCATACTTCCTGTTCTCCCAGAATTTACCAATGTCTCTCAGTTTTCCTCAAGGTGCCCACCCACTCGAGCCCTTGCTCCATCCATAGATCCCATTCATAATGCATCATTACCCAATGCTCTAGTATATCAACCAATTTGATGTTGGTACTTGGTTATGTAATGCATGAATGCATTTGGTTTTGTGAGCCGTAGAGGTTTTCTACTTATTGGTCAAAGTTGTTGTGTCGATATTGCTGATGTTGTCCTTTATCTTATAGGAATTGTCTTTCTTGTATTGGGAGGGTAGTCATTTTGTTTGTCTAATTGATTATCACATGTTTCATCCAGTTGCATGATGTGCTAGTATGTTGGGTCATTTTTGTATGTTGCCTGATCTGCGTGCGTTGTGCTCGTTGTCAAGTGTTGTGGTTTAGCTGTTGTCGTTGTCACCTTCCTTAAAAAAAAAAAAAAAAACTCTTTTGCGTTGAGTCGCTTGTAGTTGTAACGACGAGGATCGTTACATGAACTATTTTTGTGTTTGTCTTCATTTTTGTTCCGCATTTGTTCTCTTTTTCATGGATGCATTTGTTCTGAATTTGCCTTGTTTAGTCCAAAATTAACATATTCTAAATGGATGAATTAGAACAAAATAATTTTCACCTTATTTAATAGTCTAAATAGAAATTTATTTCTGATGAGTTTGCCTTGTTTAGTCCAAAATTAGTATATTCTAAATTGATGAATTAGAAAAAAATAATTTTCACCTTATTTAATGGTCTAAATAGAAATTTAGTTGCGATGAATTTGCCTTGTTTAGTTCAAAATTAGGATATTCTAAATTGATGAATTAGAAAACAATAATTTTCACCTTATTTAATAGTAGTCGAAATAAAAATTTAGTTGTGATGATATGGCTAAATAAAATGTATTCTCTCCAAGATGTAAATGAAAT
>JASDQU010410791.1:0-10503 GCA_032191745.1 Picea mariana | reverse complement strand
TACATTCCATCCCCCTTATGAAAGCGTTTCCCTCAACGCTTGATGTACAACCATATACCAGGGTCCCATGGATAAGTGTGGACCATAGTGCTGAAGTAGACTAGAGAACTAGAGTCCCATTGAGAAATGGTAGAAACCATGCTGAAGTAGTCCAACTGCCATTGTAAAGCAGGGTCCCATGTCCAATTGCTCATGTGAACCCCACATGGAAGATATCGGCACTCAATAACCAACTGAAAATGATGCTCCCAATACTGACACCTATCATGTGGATCCAAATAAGAATATCCATCCACATAGTGGGAGATGATCAAAGGTGAATCTGGAAGGAACAATACCATTGTAGAATATGCAAGTTGGACGCTGGTAACTAGCTCCTGATGTGGAACATTGATGTTATCTATAGAAGGTGGAGTAGAGTTATCAAATAAAATATCAAAGTGGTTGTCATCCCAGAAATGACAACTATCCATATACCAATCATCACAATCAGCCTCAAAATCATACCAAACATATATTTCTTGATTATATTCATCCATAATGTTCGTCATAAAAAATATCTCCTGCATGCTATCCAATGAATCTTGAATACTACGAAAACTATCATTGATGCCATCTGCAAGGTCATGCAATCTAGCATCCAATGTGTCATACAATTAAGATTTGAATGATTCAAGAATTTCTTTGAGGGTTTGAGAGGAAATGGCCATCTGAACACCCTATGAACTCTTCGGTCCCATAGTCGTCATGAAAAAACCCAAAAATAGAACAATAACTTATGGCAGAAAATCGTGGCTTTTTCTACAAAAACCCTAAAACATTGTTGAAATTAAAATGCTCATAACTTCACTTCCCAGACTCTGTTTCGACTGATTTGTTTTTTGAAATTGGGTGAAATTTTTAGAGGAACCAATATTTATAATTTATTTGGGAAAATTTGGCCTCCAACTGCTACATAAATAAAAACAATTGCGCCGCCGTCCACAGAAAAAATCTTGAAAATTTGCAGATTTTAAAACTTCAATATCTTGACTTCCAGGACTTCATTTCAGACGATTTTTTTTTTTTAAATTCGGTGTTTTTCTGAGAGAAAATCATATCTACAACCCTTTTCTGCAAATTTTGCACAGAAATATACCGAAATTTTCTGAAATTTCGCGGGCCTCTTTTTTTCTTCTCCGAAAAAAATCTACAAAAATAAAAAATATTTGTTAACAATGTCTGCCAAGGAAAGTGCTCTGATGCCACTTGTTAAGAACCATAATAGATATACAAATATAATCACCACAAATACTAAATACAAAATATATCCACAAAGAAATATATAAGAAACCACACTTTATTATTACCAAACCCTTGAGGTAGGGCAACACCATACAATGGATCCTATTATGGAAGAGATCCTCTCCTGTTCACTTGCCTCTTCGAGGGGGCATCCTCCTATTGAGCTACAACTCACAATACAATAATTCTCTTCATATCCAATTACATTGTTTGAACCTCTCTATATAGTGCTACCATCACCTAAAAACATTCTAGAGGAGGAATCTTCTAGAAGTAGAACCTTCTAAGAAGTCCTCTTACATTTATTATATCTAAATACCCATTTACTATATCTAACTATCATAGTGGGCCTTATTTAATAATATAATGGACCTAGTTCACCTTACACTAAATGACCTACACTATTATCACTATGGGCCCTCTAGGCGCCCCCACTACCTCTCTAGCTACCTTATAGAGTCACAGGTGAGTGTTGGGGGATTGTTGTCCCTCGACCAAGTTTTGAGGAAACATTGGTCATGTTTGACCACTTTTGGGACTTCTATAGGCTAGTTGAAGATGGAGCACCCAGGCGGAGCTGTGATCGCGGGATATCACTTGTTTTGTGGGCTTGTGGAACCAACAAAGTGTTTTAGGGTTTATGCAACATGTTAATGGATGTCGTCCCATGGGTTTACCCATGTTTAGGCCTCTTTGTAAATGTATAAATAAGTAGCTAAGAAACGTAAGAAGCCTAGTGGTTGGCTATGTGCACAGCGATGTAAACTACTAGTTAACGATTGGCTTAGTGCATGACTAGTTGGCTTAGTGCAAGAGGGTGTAAAGTAAGGCTCTGTGCTACTAAGGAGTTGGCTCTGTGCCTCGACCTGATTTTGGGAAGGAGGATCTGGCATGTTGCACGTAGATCACCTGTCTAGTACAGAGTTTGGCTCTATGGATTTGCGCACAGGAGAAGATGAATGTAAGAATATTGAAGACTAATAAAGAAGAAGAAGAATTTGGTGGATGTAGCCTGACACTAGGGTGAACCACGTATATCTTGTGTCTTGATATGATTTGTGCGATGTGATTTATGATTCATGTTGTGTATTTTCTTAGTGTTGTTGCTATAGTGCATGATGAATGCATCTGATGTTGTTTCTTAGTGCTTAAATGTATTGTGAATGATAGATCTGAGCTAATTTTATGTGCTAAGTGAACAAAAGTACTTGATCTTTATTATTACTACATTGTTTTGTACTTAGGGTTTGATCTGCGATGTGAATGAGACTTGTGAATTAATGCATATTGTTGGCTAAGTGCTCTCTTAAGTATTGTAATCATAGATCTGTGTCCCAGCCTAGTTGTAGACACCTGAGTCCTGCAACCCCCCCTGCCTACACCTTAGGTGAGACTTCATCTTCTTCATAGGTTTTGCCGAAAGGGTTAGTAGTTAGGGTTTTGTTGGTGCATTGTTGAAGTGTTGAACCCTGGGTCTGCCCCTGTGCCAACACCTATCCATAGAGAGATTTTCCTCATAACACTTGTCGACGGACGAGGAGGACCCCTTTCTTAGGCCTGTGTGGACCACTTTGTTGTATTGTTCACATGATTTCCTCAATGGTACTTTTCCTTCGGACGAAGATATCATCAAAGCCATGCATGGTTTCGACAGACCTTGGGATGATATGCATCATCACTCTTATTTTCTCCCAAAACTTGAAAGAATCAAACAACATGACTTTCACTCTACTTTGAGTGAGATAATAGGTCACGTCGTAGTTCCACTCGATACGCACGACATTTATGCTGAAGGAAATATGGTGATTATTTCTCCTAGCGTCACGATCGATATCTCTCGTACCCTTGGCAACATCGAAAACATATATATCGGTGTGGATTGTTTGCAAGAAAAAATTCTGATCTACACCGAACTCTTTAAGGAATTTCGAGATGCATTTTCTTGGTCATATGAAGAGATGCCAGGAATTGACCCTCGTATTGTCAAGCATGAGATTATAATGTATCTGGATGCTAAACCTATTCGACAACGTATTAGAGTTGTCAATCCCTGGAAGGCCCCTACTATTAAGGCATAGGCGGAGAAGCTACTTAATGTTGGCTTCATCTACCCAGTTCCCTTGACTAAATGGGTATCCAATCCAGTTCCTGTGAATAAGAAGTGAGGAACCATCTGTGTATGTATGGACATTCGTGACTTGAACAAGGTCTATCCTAAAGATAACTTCCTGACACCTTTCATCGATCGGATTCTCGACGAGTGTGTGAGAAGCAAAGTATTTTATTTTATGGATGGATTTTCAAGGTATAACCAAATTCAAATTAATCCTGAGGATCAACACAAGACAACACTTATTTGTCCTTGGGGTACTTTCGAATACCAAAAAATTCCTTTCAGCCTTAAAAATGTCGGAGCAACCTTCCAACGTTCCATGACTTTCTCTTTTCATGATATTAAGCACATAGTCGAAGCTTACCTTAATGATCTTGCTTCTCACTCTCATAAGAGAGAGGATCATGCTAGACACCTTCAGCTTGTTTTTGAAATATGTCATTACTATAGAATCTAATTGAACCCTCACAAGTGCATCCTCTGCGTTAAGTCTGGTTGTCTTTTGGGTTTTCTAGTTTTTAAGACCGGGATCATGGTGGATCCACTAAAGGTTGAGGAAATACTTTGATTGCCTCCCCTGGGAAATATTAGACAACTTCAAGGTTTACAGGAGAAAGCTAACTTTTTAAGTTGGTTTATAGTGAATTATGCCAATATCATTAAGGGTTTCATGTGTATTTTGAAGAAGGATACTCCTTTTATCTAGGATGAGCGAGCCCAAGAGTCCTTCGATGCTTTGAAGAAAGCCTTGGTATCGACGCCTATGTTGAAGTCTCTTGATGAGAGTAGAGATTACTTTCTTTATATCGTTGCATCTAAGGAGATGATTGGTATGGTTCTGGTTCAGGAGGATGATGAGCTCCGCAAGCACGTCATCTACTATCTTAGTCGAAACTTAGTCAGTCCTAAACTTAATTACTCTCACATTGGAAAGATAGATTTGGTTTCCATTCATGTAGTCCAACATTTGTGTCATTATATATTGCTTTGCAATACTACTGTGGTTTCCAATGTCAATCCATTTCAATACGTCCTTACCAGGTGTATCATAGAGGGAAAGTATAATAAATGGATTGTCATTTTACAAGAGTTTGATCTCGATTTTGCTTCTGCGAAGCAAACAAGAAATCGCTAGTCTTCACAGAATTAATATCCGACTTTCCATGATTAGATGAGAATGTTATCCTTGTTGACTCATTTGTAGATGAACACATTTTTATTTTCTCGTCATCCAACCCCTGGTATGGAGACATTGTTCTCTATCTTCAAACTTTGAAGTTCCCTCAACATCTCTCATAAGATGATCGACGGCGTGTAAGGTACCAAGATAAGAATTATACTATCGTCAGCGACACTTTGTATCCCCGAGGAATAGATAATATATTGCATCATTTTTTAACTCATGGAGATGTCGAGTTAGTCCTAAACGATTTCCATAGTGGGGCTTATGGTGGTCATCTATCTGAACTTGTGACAACCCAAAAAAAATTACGAGCCGGTTATTTCTGGCCTACTATATTTAAAGATTGTATTGAAGCGGTTAAGAAGTGTCACCCCTACCAGGTGTTCACTTGGAAAATGCACTCATGTCCATCCCCTCTTCACCCAATCATTACCGTCAGTCCCTTCACCAAGTGGGCTGTGGACTTCGTGGATTGCAACCCAACTTTGACTAGGGGGAATCAACACATTATCGTGGCCATTGACTACTTTACTAAGTGGGTTGATGCCATGCCTACAGTTAAATCTAATGGGAATACTGTCACCTTCTTCTTATTCAATCAAATTATCACCTGGTTCAGTATCCCAAGTGAGATTGTCACTGATCATGGCAGTCACTTTGAGAACAAAATGATGGAAGAGATAGCATCCAAGATGGGGTTTAGAAATGGTCAATATTCTCCTTATTACCCCCAGGAAAATGGATAAGTAGAGGCCATCAACAAGTCTCTCAAGACCATTTTGCAAAAAAATCCTAGCTAGAGCAAGTCCAACTGACACATTATGCTATATCCCGCATCCTGCACTCTGGGCATACCAAACCTCGGTCAAGATTGCCACCATTTTTTCCCCTTTCCAATTGGTGCACGGTGTGGAGTCGATATTACATATTGAATGCGAAATCCTTGTTCTTAAGTTGTTAGTTGGGCTCCTACCTGACACTTCTGATATTGAGCAATGCCTTGTACACCTAGAGAGTCTCGAAGAGAAGCGTCGAGACTCCTCTACGACTATCAAGGTGAACAAAAGATGTGTCAAGGTCCAGTACGATAAGTTTTCCTATCCTTTATTCTACATTGAGTATGACTTGGTCCTCTTGTATGATCAAGCTAAGGAACCACTAGGGGCATGTAAGTTTAAACCCATGTGGCACAGTCCTTATATCGTGCGATGTGTCCTAGAAAAAGGAGCTTATGAGTTAGAAGATTATGAAGGGAATAGGTTGGTCAAGCCAAGAAATGGGCTCTACTTGAAACAATATTACGCTTGAGCCCCGAGCTTGGGTGAAACTCTTTGTATAATAATGTAATTTAGTGTATATATATTCTCTCTTTCTTTTCGTCTTCATCTTGCTTATTGCTTTTTTCCTTGGTTGGTATATGTTAATGGAGTCTTCGGTCTACCTAGGATTCACAGATGGAACCATTCATCATACACAGAACTTGGCTTCTGCCGCTTGGGTGGTTTACTCACCCGAGGGTCTACTGGTGTCTTCAGGTGGCATATGCCCAGGGACATCCAAGAATAATGTGGTCGAATATAGTGTCATTATAGAACTTGTGCACGATGCTATCTCACATGGTATTCTCTCATTAGAGGTTCGCTTGGATTCCCAGTTAGTAGTATGTCAATTGAATGACAGTTACCACGTGAGTGATCCTACTTTACTCTGACAATTCCTACAGGTATGTCTTTTAGAATGATAGTTTGATTTTATTACTTATTTCCTAGGATTTCTAATCATGTATCCGATGCTTATGCTAATTTCATTTTAGATTGGAATTTGTCACATAACTAAAGCAAAGAAAACCATCTCATCAATATACACATTGTAAAATATAAGTAAAGATGAAGATCCCTATTTTATATATATTTCAAAAAATATGGTGTTTATAGTAAAAAATTGGGGCTAATACCCTCAATACATATACAATCGATACTACAATATCGACAACATATAAACCTATGGCACCAGATGTGTGTCATGGTAATAAACTACGATGTTTGTGAGATGTCGAAAGAGTCATCCCCAAGCCCTAGGCACACCAACCACCTATCGCTGCATGGATTCAGGAAGATCCTCTACCTGGACCATGGGAATCTTATGAGTCAAACGGGATAGGTTTCCCTGTACATTTTGTAGGACTCTCTCATCTCCCTGGTTCCTCCATCAATGTCAAGGAAGCCCTTCCAACTATCATGGACCCATGTCTACGTCACACAAATGTCTAGTTAGTACTTAAACATCATCTAAGAATATTTTTATTTCACTATAAAAAAATACAAAAAAATGAAATATTTAAAAACATTTGACATACCTGTGTCACTGTAGCCAGTCCTTGGTGGGAGTGGCATGTCTAGATCCCCTCTGAAGTCGATCGCTACATAGGGATAATAATCCAGAGTGATCACCTGTCACTACCACCAGTAGAATAAATCCTTATTGTAGGGTGTGGGCACCCTACCGCCCCCCTGCTGCCTCATTACCTCAGTCCACCATGCCATGGCTGGATCGTGAGGTCCTCTTGGAATAATCTCGACTCTAGGTCCCAAACCTGGAACCCGCTCGAAGAAGAAACTACATATGATAGAGACAAACCCAAAATTCCTCTTACTTCCCTGTTTCCACTCTGTCAACTAGCTTTTCATATTTTCCAGTAATGAGGTACACTAGTCATATACTGTGGGTCTCATACACTGTACTACATAAAACATGAGCGGTCTCGATACCTGGTGTAATGAGGATGAACCTGTGATCCTGGTCAAAACAAGGAAAATAATATTGAGGTTGAGATTATTTATTGGTCGATTGGGGAGTTGACTCTCGACCTTAGGAGTCCCTGCTACATAGTGGGCGTCGATGTACTCCTCTATTTCATTCCTCTCACTCCTCCCCGTGACTTGAGGTTTACAACCTCACCCAGACATGAGTGCCACGACTGGTGGTCTACTGAGGCAATCAATGACACAATTGGTTCTTCCTATTTTATAATTGATGTTGAGGTGGAATTGTTGCAAGTATGTGGGCCACTTTTGATGGCAAACATTCTGCAATTTTCCTTGTGTTTGCATGAACTATAGTGTCTTATGATCAGTGTGGATGATTTTCTCCTTCCCAAGAATGTAATGTCTCCATTGGTGGCAGGTTTTCATAATGGAGTACATTTATTTGTCATAAGTAGGGTACTTACAGACAACATCTGATAGTGTCTCACTATGATAGGCCACAGGGTGGTTGTACTAAGTGAGAATGACACCCACCGCATAGTCTGAAGCATCTATCTTGATCTCAAATGGTTGTTGTAGGTATGGTAGTGAAAGTATTGGGGCTGAGCACAAGCGCTGCTTCAAATCATCGAGTGCTTGTTGTTGGGACCAACCCCATGCAAATTTCTCCTTACCACCACCCCTGGTTATTTGGCTAAGGGCCCATGTAATATGGGATAATCCCAACATGAACCTGCGGTAGAAATTGGCAAGGGCCAAAAAGATCCAACGCTCAGTGAGTGTGGTTGGGGCTGGCCAGTCACGAATGAATTGGATCTTGGTTGGATCCACATGTATGCCATGCTGATCAATTATGTAGCCCAGGTAATGGACCCTGTCCATGCCGAAGGAGAATTTTTCCAAGTTGGAATATATCTTGTGTTGTCACAGGTGTGTAGAACCTGCTAATCATGTTGCAAGTGTTTGGCCCAAGCCTTGCTGTAAATGAGAATGTTATCCAGATACACCACTAAAAAGGTATTGGTGAATGGTTGCAGGATATTGTTCATCATCCTCATGAAAGTGGCTGGAGCATTTGTCAAAACAAAGGGCACGACCAACCATTCAAAAAGGCCTTCCTTTGACTTGAAGGTAGTTTTCCATACATCTGTCTGTTCTATTGGGACCTGGTGGTAGCTAGACTTTAGATCAATCTTATTGAAGTATTTGTCCCCCATGATTTGATCAAGGAGTTCATTTATTTGGGGAATCAGGTACCCGTTTCTAACTGTGATTTTATTTAGAGCCCGGTAATCAATGCAGATTCACCAGATTCCATCTTTCTTTTGTACCAACACAATTGAGCTCCCACAAGGTGATAATATGGGACGGATGTGCCCCGTGTGGAGTATTTCTTGGATATGTCTCTTGATCTCCTCATTCTCTAACAAAGAGTGATGATAGACTAACCCATTGGGAAATGGTGCGTCGGGGATCAGATCGATGGGGTGCTTGACCTGGCAATCCAGAGGTACCCCGATAGGTGAGGAGAAGATATATGAGTATTGTTACACAACCTTATCTACTTGCTTATGTTGTGTGCAGAGGTTAGCCATAGAGACCCTGGATGTGGTTGTGATATTTCACTTATTCTGAGAGAGAATCACGAAGAAGAAAAATGTCCCCGTCTGAGAGATGACCTTCTTGCATTTCTTAGCAGAGATCAAGGGAATAGCACTAGGTGGGACTACCTCGGGTATCCTGTACAATTTCCTTTTCAAAGTAATAATAACACTAGGAGACCTAGACTCATATACAACATGACTTTTCCATAAACAAGGTTGGCCCAAAAGAACATCAAAAACTTTGAGAGGACAAACATCATGCAATACCTCCTCTCTGAAGGGCTTGATGTTGTATGACAACCGACACTGTTGGCTGACATGGAGATCTCCTACTTGGCGGAGCCATCCAATGGTGTAGGGTTGTGGCTGTGGTGTTGTCAGTAGGACCAACCGCTTGATGACCTCTACTGAGATGAGGTTCTTCTTGCTACCTCTATCTATGATGAAGTGCAACGGGGTGCCTTTTACCCACATCTATGAATGGAAGAGGAATTCTCCTTATTCTAGCTCGTTTGGTTCACCAGGATGGAGCTTGGTGGTAGAAACAGTGGCACTGGGTTCCACGTCAATGATCCATCTTCCCCTTTCTATTTCTGGCTCAAATTCTGAACCCGCATCTGATTCAGAGGCTTTTACTTCAGCCACCAGCGACTGATTTGAGCGACACTTAGCATTTTTATGCCAAGGGATCTTATAAAAGTCACACCACTTCCCAGTATCTTTATTTGTCTTTCCAGTGTATTTCTTTGATTATGGCTTGGATTGGTTGTCCTGATACTGTCCATCTTTACTCTGTCCTCTATTCTGTGGGTTGGGGCTGCCCTTTCCTTGCGTTTTTTTTCTGAGGGGTTCCCAGGCCCCAATTGTCGTGTCTTTTGTTTGAGATTCTGTTCAATTTTGATGCCATATCGATAGGCCTCACCCAAGGACGAGATGTCCAAAAATTACATTTTAGTCTGGATGTATCTATGAAAAGTGTCGTGATTCTTGAGCAATAGATGTCGCTCTGAATATTTGATACCTGTCTTGGTGCGCAAGGTATGAAATATATTTTTGAAATCTGGCACTGCTTGGTCTCTTTCTTGTCGTAGTGTGGTCCATTTGGTATACAAGTCATCATAACTTATGACAGAGTAGTATTTTTCCTTAATATCATCCCTGAAGGATTCTCAGGTGTCTGTGACTGTAAATAATGCGGGTTCCTTTGTTTCCTTTTGCTCAGAGAAAGTTTCCCACCAATATTTGACACAGGGAACGACTTTGAGGAGCGCAAAAGTAATATTTTCTCTATTCGAAAAGTTATGGACATAAAAATACCCTTCTAGTATATTCAACCACTTGTCTACAACATCTGCGTCTATTTGACCTTCAAATATAGGAATATCAATGTTTATTTGTACCTTGAAGGGGGTGGTGCCTCTGCTCGAAGAAGATGCATCACCTGTTGGTAGCCACTGAAGGATTTACGCAAAACTATCCATCATCTCATTCCTTTGTTGCGTGAAGGATTCCTCAATCAACAATTTGAAAGGATCTCTTGTCCCGTCATCATTC
>JASDQU010410790.1:0-10487 GCA_032191745.1 Picea mariana | reverse complement strand
ATTATTTTAAGTAGTTATGTTACATGGACATCTCTCTTATACTAGGTTGTAGAGCTTCTATCCATGCATCTATATTATATTTTTTATTTATATTTTCCAATTTGTATTTATATACTAATAGAATCCTTAAACTATATTTTTTAACACGAGTATAGACCCATTTTAACTCCAGTTCTACTAAGCCCAGAGAAAAATCAAATCTATAAAAATGAAAATATATATATATATATATGTGTGTGTGTTTCATTTAGCAAAAAGTTAGATTAAACATATATAATTTTCATTTACTTAATTTTTATTATTATTATTTAAGAGTAACACATGCCATAACCACATTAAATTTAAGTAGTAAATCAGACATTAGTTTTAGAATAGACCTCCACATAAATATTGTTTTTTTATAAATAAATAAAGTTCTTTTACAAAATAAAAATTTTACCCTTTACCACTTTTAAGTAGAAATGGTGGGGTTTCCAAAATTCAATACAAATACTAAAAAAAATAAAGAGATCTCGGAGCTTGTTCTATTATTATATTTTTTGAAAATTATTTTTTTTAATATTATTATTATATATAAAATTTATAAAACAAAATATTAAAATTAAAAGAATATAAAGAGATTTTGAAGCTTGTAATATTATTATATTTTTCTAAAATTTATTTTTTTAATATTATTATTATATATAAAATTAAAAAGAACAAAATATATTTTTTTAAAATTAATTTTTTTAATATTATTATTATATATAAAATTAAAAAAAAACAAAATATAAAATTTTAAAGTGTTTAATATAAATATATAAACTAGCACAATCATAAATTTTATAGTTGATATAGGCAGATAGGGATTATTAATGGATATAACAATAGGAGTGATGACAGTTTTATATATTGTCTTCTTATGGTTGTGTTTTTTTAGTGCTTATTTATAGTGTATCATTTTTTAGTGCTTAGGTTTAGGTTTTTTTTAGTGCTTATCTGTAGTCTATCATTTCCTACTGTTGGTCTGTAGTCTCATTATATAAGCATTATGATTACGTAAACAATAACCTACTATTATTATACTGTTAATATCATAAAGTTAAGTAAAACTATATTGTTAATATCACAAAATTAAAAAAACATTACAGTGTATATTGTTATAATGAGAGATATTAAGATGGAATATGTTATTTATTAACTTCTCATTCATTTATATTGTGAGGACGTTTCTCAATGATCTTCCTTTGGTAGAGCATGGACAATGGGGTTGGGGAATGTTTTCTGTATTTGGTAATGTTGAAAACCTATTGTGGTTCTGATGAAAATGGCCATTCAACACTATGTAGGTAATGATGATTCAATACTATGTAAGTATATTGTAGTTATTTAATAAAGTTTAGGGTGTTACACAAAAGTTGGGGGTCGCTACAACAACAAGCTCATGAAATGGAAAGGTAGTTGAATTGAGAGGAATGAAAAATACCTAACATTGTCTGTGTGTTTTTTGTCGATGAAAAATTGATCTCGTTTCACCGCAAAAATGTATATTTAAGTTATCAAGCATGTATTTATAAATTTAAAAGTTTCAATACAACTGTAACCCTAACAACCTTAAAAATAAACTTATTCGTATAGATATAAGCTTAAAATTATTCATATCACTTTAAGATCATTAAAATCTCCTAGTAATTGAAATTTAAATGCTATTAAAATAGAAGAGAGTAAACACATAAAAAAATAAAAAAAACATAGAATGGAAAGCATACACCAAAAGGATCTTTCTCATCCAAATGTACAGTGTGATGCGTCATTCCTGATGGGCTACTCACTCTTGCTCTAGAAACACTTATCCTTGTCTTCCTCCTACTCCAATCTGCGTCTGCAATCCAGGTGCTTCAACTATATGATTTCATGCTGTTGGCAATCGCTTCAATATATGATTTCATGGTCTTGGCAATCGTGTTGTTGGAAAACGTCCCAATATATGATTTCATTCTCTTGGTAATCGTGTTGTTTGTAAAACGTCCCAAGCGTATGCAGCAAAAGATATATACTTTCATGGTGTTGGTTAAATATACATCGAAAGAAGAGTTACATTCACCGTAGCCACCAGGGAAATAAAACGTGGCCATAATTATTTTATGTCATCCATAAATGCCAACCAAACGTGGCATCCAGCACACGGGCATCAGAACCCGAGGGTTAATTGAAACACTAGCCTGGTAAAGTGAAAGGCCCGGACATGCTGGTTAATTGAAACGCTAGCCTGGTAAAGTGAAACGCTAGGGAAAAGTTAGAAACTAAATGCACGGTATGAGTAAAAAAAATTAAAAAATTAAAGGTTAATTGAAACCCAACATCTCCAAGGAATCCTTAATTCTAAAGCTAGCTTCATAAAGTGAAACACCAACGAAACGTTAAAAACGAAATGCACACTTAAAAACTTAACGATGAAAAAAGAACAGTAAAAAACAAAATATGGTTATTATTGTAAAATGTAAATGTAAATGTTAAAACTAAAATAATCTTTTCTAGATGTGTTAAATTATGGTTTGATGGTAATTGATAAGTTGATCTAGTAATTTTTTAATCATGTTATGTTAAAGTAAAAAAGTAAACATGATGAACAGTCTATTTTATAAATGTAAGAGAATTAATTATGCAAATCTGATTCATTGATTTGAATGTAAGATGAAGAATATGCTAGCATCTTCAATTCATCAGATCAAATTTTGTAATTAAAAGGATGATTAATGCAACTATCCCAGTAAGGGGACGCCTATAGACTTAATAAACAACAGTTTTTTAAGCAGAATGTAAAAATGCGTAATTATGATAAAATATATGTATGCGTTACTTGTATGGAGGTATGTAATAATCACAATGTAAGATTAATAACCACAATGTAAGATTGGGGTATTAAGGTAGATGAGGTTTTAATTACCAAAAAAGTAAGTTTAGTGGTGTTGGTTCTATGGAGATATTTAATCAACACAAAGTAAGATTTGTGTGTTAAGGTAGATGAACTTTTAATTACCACAAAGAGTAAGTTTAATGATGTTTGTGGTATGGAAGGTACATATACTTTCCAATTAAAGAAGAAGACTTACTTAATATTACATTGAAAGAGGTGGTTTTATCAACTAATGGACTTTTAAATCTTAGTTATGGATGTATTGAAAGAGGTGGTTTTATCAACTAATGGACTTTTAAATCTTTGTTATGGATGTTTTTTTTTTATTCACAACCAATGTAATTTTATAGGGATTTCATCAAAGAATGTTTTAATTATCACAATGTATACATTTGAAGGTGTTACGGGAAAGGGGGTGTTAGTTCCCTCAAAGTTATGTAGTTTTTTCAGACAAAGATGAGGACTTTTACTTATTGATGTTAACTACATGGGAGCAATTTTATCAACTAAATGGATTATTCAATCACTTGTTAGACATGAGCTATGAAATATGCTACTTGATATCTATCTTAGTACATACCTTGGGATTTATTTCTAAGAGAAAATGAAAAAGAAGGATTCTAAGATAGTTGTATGTTTACAATGTGGTTTTTAAAGACCTAAATGATTGACATGATTATGAAGGAGAGTTTAGTTTTATTTTATTGGATCATGTAACAATTCAAGGCATTGAATATTTCACTATATCATAAGATATTTATATGCTCAACCTTTATACCCTTCGACCCAATTGGAGAGATTGATTATCGATATACAAATAAGAAAGGGTGTATCATTATCATAGCTCCTTTTTTTCTAAGAAAATGTTGCTAAAGTGTTGTAGTTTGGTAGATGTAGAGGAAGAATGGGTAAATCATCTTAGTACATTGTTTTCCTTTATATTAGGTTGAAGTTGAAGATTTATGTTTTTTCCTTATCATTTTTGAAGGATTGTTTTTTTAGGAGCATATTTAATTATGGGATTGGATAATTGTGCATGAATGGATTATCGATAGATTTTGATCCATATACAGGGGATTTATATCCCATACAACTCATCAACATGGATTTTTTTTTGTAAATTACAATTTTTTCTCTAACGTGTCTGATTGTAAAATTTCTTAGTTGCTAATCATCAAAAAGTGAAAAATACATTTTTTTCTAGATTGATTCAATGATCCATTTCCTTATTTATGGTGGAAAGGGAAATTATATAATCATACATATATTTACACATATTGTAGCACCAAAAACATCATCTATGTTGTCTCATGCTAAGAATGAGTCTAGCCAAACATTCTTTTTCAAACATTACATAAATCCTACAAAGTTTATTCAATCCATTACACATATTAATCAACAAATAAAAAATTTATGACTAAATTCATAGAAATGATAATAATTAATCCACATTGCAAAGAGATTGATTATTGATTACTTTTATAAAACCGTACAAGTAAATCATACAAGAATTTTATGACTAAATTGATATAAATCATATTAATAAATCTAAAAGCATTGCAAAGAGATTGATTATTGATTCCTTTTATAAAAGGGTACCAATAAATCTTACAACAAATCTTACAACCTTGCAAAATTAGTGTGCAAAGATGGTGTTTCTAAATACATTTTTTAATTTTGGATGGGAAACACATGACAAAACATTCCAAATGAATAGTGAAAAAATTATATTGTATTTTTTACAATCAATTCAAGAAGAAGGTGGCTCGGCTTGTAGACCCCATCAATGACTAGAACCCGAAACCTTCGTAGACAAAAAAAAATGGGGAAACAAAAACATGGGTTCAAGTGGAGTTTATTGCAAAAAATGTGTAAGACAAATCCCACTTGTCTCATTTTGTTGAGACAAAGAATGTGGGAGGGGAAACAATCCTCATTTTGAATGGATGGTAATTTTATATCCTATAATTTGTTTCGTTTTATATTTTAATTCAAATTTCTTTGGTTTGATATTTCAATTCAAATATTTTTCTCACAATTACACTTATTTTATTTTCATTCAAAGATTTTGAAAAAAAAAAAAAAAGGTGTAAAATGATAAATCATTTTTGAATGGAGTAGGACATAAATCTTCAAGGATTTATTATGACCTTATTTTATGTTTTCCATGAAATATGAAATAAATGGGTCAACATTTTTGAAATACATAGGAATGTGGTCTATATGTCCCCTCTAAAAAAGGCATCACAACAATATTTCACTAAAAAAAGGCATCACAAGAATATATCTAAATATGTCATGAGATTTTTTTAGCTGTAAAGGGGATGGAGAATGTAAAGATTGATGTGTTATAAAATAATATAAAATATGGAAATGTTTGGCTAAGTAATTTAGTCACTAAAAGGGTGACATTATAGGAATTAAATCAATACTATAAGAGGATTAAGGTAGAGGGTTATGTTCACAAACTTTTTTCAAGTTACATGGAAGTTAATGATGGCAACAATCATATGTCTATCAAAGAATACTAAAACAATGAACTAGAAGTTTAAAATATATATAGGTACTACATCATTTAAGTTGGTGATATATTTGGTGAAATCTAAGAGATATATGATGATGATGAACCCAAAAAACCAAAGAAAAATAAAATAAAAGAAAGTTGATGAGTCTAAAAATGTTCTTGAACTAACTAAAGAAATATTGGATATGTATATAGAAAAATAAAAAGGGAATGACTTCCTAAATCATATGATTTTTTATGTGTTTAAGCTTATCCAAGATAATTGTACCTTGCATTGGAAACCTTAGAATCAAATATGACTACATTAGAAATTGATTTATTTTTTACTATTTATGCAATGTGAGTATTGATTCGATTCATTGTGACTTCAAAAAGTTGTTTATCATATTGGATAAGGGTAGATGTGTTTATGTTTTTCTTGTTGATCTAGAAGGATATAAGGAAAGCTCACATAGGTCCTAGGGGATACATAAAATATTAGAATTAAACAATCTAAAATGAAAAATAAAAGGACATCATTGGTTAGAGCTGATCAATAGATTTCCAACGGTGAAAAAATCACCTCAAACAGAGTTCGTATGCAAACATTATTGTTGGTCAAAGTTTGGCCAATAAGAAAAAGTCAAAGGGAAAAGTCAATGGTCACATGTGTCGCCACTGCAAAGGTGACACATGGCATAGAACGTATGGCCATACAGGTGACATGGAACTCTCACATAGTTGCACATGATCATACAGGTCAAGCATGTTACTGGGCATATTGTACATTTAGGTTTGCTAATGAGTGGTTGACACGTAGCACAAGGGAACGAATGAGAGAATGCCATGTGGAAGCCTCCCAATTGCATATATTGGTTAGAGTTTACCAAAATTATAGGATTCAATGGGGTTCAAACCCACGACCTTGTATAACTTTAACAAATCCTTTGTTGCTAATACGCCACATGAGTGTTTCTTAATCATATACAATGGTGAATGTATTTGAACTAGTGTAAATTTTTATTTGGACAGAAAATAGGTTGAGGGGTAATCCCCTAGCCCCGATCTATTAAACTATTCGATATGTACACACTCCAAGCAGTTGCGGCGAGCTAACAAACTATATCCCACGTATATATGGTTATAACCATCTATATAACAAACATAGCAACAATATACCATATATATAGGGTCTGTCGGTTTTCAACCCTGAATGTCCCACCATACCAATGATGTATATCCATCCACTAACCAATATTCCAAATATGGAATTTGTTACAACAAACAAATTAAATTATGTTTAAGTTAATGACCGAGGATGTAGACAGGAGGTTTGGGCCATGACCTATTTAATGGGCATAGATCCCAACACATGACACAGATCCTTATGTGTAGAAACTTAATGATGGAATATATTTAGATTCAGGGAATGGATCTCGAGGTTGTATGGAATGCATAGATTTACGTGCGAAGAAGGATCTAAGTTTGTCATTACATAGAATAACGTGTCATGAGGTATATTGACTTTACCTAGAAAATTTTATACTCATTTTTAATGATTTTTCTATAAATTCCAGGTCTATTTTATGATCATATATCATTTGTAAAAGTCTTAGTCCAAATTTTGATTAATGTGCGCCATAGTGCATTGTTTGGCGTGTAAAGGGGGTAAAATTGAACCGATTTGGAATTTGGTCAACTTTATAGTCAAATTTCTCAAAATTTCACAAGGATTCTAATGGTGACCTCATTTTCCTATATTTAGTAGTTTAATTAAAGGGAGTCCATTAAATTGAATTTTTTCAAGCCTATATTGCAATGTAATTTGGCATTTTTGAGATGATGGAACAATCATACTATCTAAAAGGACTTTGATTATCAATTAATATGTCATCCATGTATGTAATTTGATTTTTTTTTATTTCTTGTTGTGTCATCTCATCATTCTTCAAATCATTCATCGGTTTATGAGTTTTTTTTATAAGAAACACATCATCATTTTTCTGCAGATCACCTCAATATGATTATGAAATTATTCTGAATCAAATTCTATGTTGCATGTATATATTGCAAATAAATAAGTGGTGTCTAAGGACTTTTGGATCACTAATTGATCCATTAAAATACTAATGTTTTGTTAAGGTTATCAATATATACTTCAAAAATCAAACAAAAACTTTTCTTTCAAAATTGGTGATTTTAGAATATTCATATATAAAAACACATGCTATAGTAGCTACCATCATTATGTTGAGTGCTTTTTATTACTATGAAGAATATGAAGCAATTTCTACAAGTCAAACCATGGATATGATATATCATTGAAATGAAACTAAAGAGAAAAAGGATCATTTTCCTTCTCTCGAGGAACTTGGTTTCAAGGATGAAGAAACATCCATTTTTAAATGAAATGAAGCTTTCATTTTGGAATAACATTCTAAAAAATTTAATTTTATAGAGAAAAGTGGACTAGATCTATCCTTTAATGTTGGAAGCATAATTGATGTTTAATGCATGGGAAAAAGTGTGGTTTGCATGAATTCTTGAGAACATAAGGAATATATGAAGTAGTATTATCAAACACATATCAACACTTCAAGTTCATAAAATATATCATGTTTATACCACTATATGGTAATTATATTGATTTTTTCGTCATTATAGTTTTATGATAATGTAACATCCCTCTCGTTTTGTTATGACATCAAGCCTCACATAACAAGTGCAATTTTTTTATTTTTTATTTTTTTTTGTGTGTGTAGAAGGGTAATAATGACATTATACTCAACATCGCAACACGACGACGTACACAACGCATACAACTCACACAACAACAAAATAATGATCAATCATAAAAGCACATCAAGCACCTCGAAGCAACGTACGACATTCAACCAACAAAGAATAAGAATGACTACCCGCTTGATCCGTCAAGATTTTTTGAATGACTTATGGTTGAGTTTTTTTTTTTTTTTTAATTTGCATGAATTAATTGACCATTGGGAAACTTAACGAAAGAACGAGAAAAGAAAAGGAATTATACATCCATTAACATATTTTCAAATCTGAAATGCAATGAAAAACAGCAAACCATAATGCACAGGTTGATAACGGAGTTCGGCACAACTTTGCCTACGTCTCCGGGCCTTTTCTCTGTGGGGGAGGCTTCTTTATTTTTGTTCGAAAGATTGTTAGTACATCATTACAATATCAAATGGTCTCAAGACTGACCTAGTCATGTTCACCCAGATCTCTAGAACCATGCACAAAAAACGATACCTGAAACAGATGTCCGAAGCTCTCAGAAACGATCCGACAACATCTCCTCCTCAACGGCTTCCCTGCCTCAAACTGGCTTTGACTCGGCTTCTCCTCAGCATCTCTGCTTTAAATTTCTCTCAAAAGATATCCCCATGGCCTCAAAATGGCCTTAGTTAAATATTTGGGAAGTTGGTTATCCATCTCCAACTTCCTCCACGAATTTAGGCTCTAAAAATGCCCAATAACCCCCAAAATAGGCTTAATTACATTAATAAATCAAAATGCAGTTACAAAACCCATTTTCTAACTATATAATATAGTTAAAAGGCGTAAGCCCCCTCTCCTGGGAACGCGCCCCTCTTGTCAAGGTCACATGAGTACCATGTGGCCACGCGCTAGCCCAAAGGGCTAAGCGCGGGCCACCCCTTTCACTCCAACACCCGGTCACATGCGGCATAACATATGGCCACGAGCTTTACAAAAACGTGCACCATATGTTTGTCGTAACCCCACGCGTTTAGTGGTAGAGTCCCCGGTCTCATGGCGTGTGTATAGGACCATGATTCCAAGTTGTTACAACCGTCGCGCCCGCAATGGAGTGGATCCCCGAGCATATGGTAACAAGAACCGTTCATTGGCCCATTGGTGGGATACTTTACACGAAGGCCCAGTGTGGAGGAGGTCCGGGGTTCGAATCCCCCGGGCCCCAAAAACTTTTGACATAGCCCTCATTGGATAAACCCAAGGTGCCACATGGCAGCTCGTGATTAGGCCACGTGGCGCCTTTACATCCACTCGATGAATGCCACATGTCAACCATCTATTGGTCCACGTCATCACATGTCATACGCCTAATCATCCTTGCCACGTCATCGCCACGTTGAAAGTCGTATTATCTAGTCATCATGCCACATCACTTGCCATACGATGCTGATGTCATCCGCCATGTATGCTGCTAATGCCACCCTGCCACATGTCACCCTTCCAGTGGTGACACGTGTCACTTCGGGATTGGTCCAACTATGCGCCGAAAAGTCCAAATCACCCTGACACGTGTCATTGTCGAAGGCTGCCACGTGTCCTATACGAACCTGCCACGTGCCATCGTATGGACTGACACGTGTCCTGTACGGACTGACATGTGTCATGTATGGACTGTACGGACAGGTACAGTCAGCATCCAAAATTTTTCATGTTTGGCTTGGCGGACAGAATGTGATATCTTCTTCATACGGACTCTGTTTGAAAAAGTAAATATACCACCGGAATCAAGAAGACGAGCCGGACGCAATGGTGTTGGTTTCGTCGGATTCTGAGCACTTTCTTTTTTGAACATTTTTCAAGCCCTGACAGGCTTCTGAATCTGATTTCGGATCACACCTCCCCACAATAAGACCTTTTGGTCCCTAAAAGGTTACTGATCAGTCAACAAGCTCGGGATAGGCCACCCGACTTTCTCTCTGTCTCTGAACTCTATCCTGTGCGCCTGTCTCATCACGATCATTTGTAACACAATCATGACAACTGATAGTATATTGTTAGCCATTGCAACCCTGTCACATCTTACTGAAGCTACTATCATCCATGTAGAAAACATTGCTAATGACAACATCAAAAAGACAACTGCAAATGAACTGATATACTTTAGATATCTGCACGACATGAGCTTATCTTGAAGCAACCTATGATTGATTTTCCATTCAACAACCATATCTTGTTCTTTCTTAAGATCAATTACTTCATTTGAAACAACTACATTCGTTAACTAATCCCCTATTTGAAATGTTTTATTTTCTTTAACACGATGAGCATGAACCATATAATCCT
>JASDQU010410783.1:0-10487 GCA_032191745.1 Picea mariana | reverse complement strand
AACTATGATCCATGTAGACATTATTACATTATATACCCTCGCAGGGGTGCGGAAATCCCGTTTACAAAAATTTAAGTGCTGGTGTATAAAACACCCAGTAGAACCATCTCTGTCTCTGACATAGAATAATCTTCATGATAATGAGTTGACCTCTGTGCTAAACAGGCGGTCAACAGGGTCTTCGCAGTTGTCGAAGAAAAGCACAGAAGGTTGGTGCCTTGAGGCGTTGAAAGGAGGCGTAACAAGTTTGCGTTACAGGATGGTAAGTTTCGCGGAGAAATACTTGGTTAAATTCGCAGGAATTGTCCAGGAAGAAACGGACGGTCGGAATTCTTTGAGAAGAATTCGCGAAGTCACAAGAGCTGTTAGATCTTGCAGAGAAGCAGGTACGTTACGACGAGCTTTCCTCAAGCGTAAGCTCAGAAGAAATCAGGGCCGTAGGATCCAAGTCAGCTGGGGCTGTTGGATCGCTCGTGAAAGGCGAGTGGCGAGTGGATCAGAGCCGTCCATCCGGGGAGGACAGGTGGCAGAGATCTAGAGATCTCGCGAACTCGGAGGTTCGCGAGGTGAGAGTCCAAAGGTTGGGTACTCTAGGTTGCGAAAGGCGAAGTGCAAAGTGGAGTGTAAGGAACACGTGGCAGAATCGCAAGTTGGGCCCGTGGAATAGACAGGCGGACACGCGTTGTTCATTGAAGGGAGTCAACACCTCGTTGACTTTTCGTTTCTCGGCGGTTCATAAGATAAGGGGATGGAAGTCCAACCTTTCGACTTGCGAAGTGGCGAAAGGTGAGAAGCGCTAGTGGGAAGCCTAACTGGTGGTCACGCGCGGAGGGCGCTGACAAGGGAAGGAGTTATATCCGTCTCGTGATCTCGGATATCGCGGGATTGGGCAGGAGGAGTCGAGAGCTTCGACTCACGAACTCGCGAGGCGAGTTGTGACAAGCGCCTTTCAGTTTAGGCCTTGGTCATAGCCAGTGGTCACGCGGAGAAGGGGGAGCTTGCACCTTGTGCCGTTCGCGCCAAGGAAGCTTTCGAAAGGACATGTGGATCAAAAGAAAGAAGATTCAAACACGGAATTGAAAGAGCCGATCCGGCTCAAAGGGAAACGAAGAACGATCCTGTAAGCGGATCCTCGACCTAAGGGCCGAGTGGGTCTGCACCAGTATGATCTTGCACATCAACAGATACGCCCTCCATGGGATCATAAGTCACAGGGATCACAGCGATGTCAATAACATCCAATCATCAATTTTATTAAACATGTGCATAAATTTTAAAACCCTTTTTACCCAATCAAGTGCTCAAAGACATTATACAAATCTGCAAGGTAAGTTTGGAGGGAGTGACAGGGCGTCCTATTGGGCTAGTGTCCATTGGAAAAGGGATGTTTCCGGAAGAGATCAAATCCAATTCACGTTAATGGGTGAGGTGGATAAGGGATGTCCTGACAAGGGGTGCAGTGATAGAAGGGAAATGCAAGGCTTACCTGTGGGTGCCTTTGTAGAAGGCGAGTTGCACCTGTTCTGGATGCAAATGTTTCCAAGCCCATTCGTGCCTTTTATTCTTATTTCCTTTATTCTTTATTGCTTTTTTCTATCAAGAAGTTAATCAGGGGACACTTCCCTGGTGTGGCGACCAACGGTGGCAATGTTACCCACAAGCATTTTCACAGAAATGAGAAGGTTGGCTCGTGATGAGACCCCCTTTCTCTTGGCTATGCCACCAAGAGCCACTACCCTGGCGTGGTAACCAGATGCTAGTAGTGTCATACCGCTAGATGCCTATGGACCTAATACGCTGGCTCGTGATGAGACCCCCTATCCTCTGACTAGGTCTTGTTTTATTTTTTTATGGGTCCCTCTTGTTTCTTGCTTAGAATCCTTTTACTACTTTCTCGGGGATCCCTGGGCGAAGCATCTCGAGGTTTTGATTTTAGGCTTTTATCTTTTGCCAGCTGCTTTTACCTTCTGGGCCTTTAGCCCCTTCTTCCCACAAGGCAAGGTGCAACCCTTAAATGATTGGCCAACCCAATGCTTAGACCAATGTAATGGGATGGATGAGCGGAAAGCAAGATGGAAAGTGGTAAGTATGATGAGAGTGGATGATGACTTTTCATGAATCCCCCCCAGTGGCAACTCAAAACCCATGGGCACAGGCTTACTAGGGCATCATGTCATTCCCCCAAGACATGGTCAAGTGGATGAGTATAAGATCCAAGCACCCGTTAGAAACACAAAGGACTAGATGCACATATTCAAAAGTTTTGAGGATCAGAGTGACACATACCATGATACCTGGACTCATTACCTCATGGAGCAAGATCCATCTCTGTTACAGGACCAGGCCAAGGTGATGGATGCTGCTGCTGCTGACAAAATGGGCCCTCCAGGGCCATGTTCAAGTCGATCTAGCTCTCGATACTCCATGTCTAGGACCTGTGGGCCTCGAGACATAATCTCCTTAGTTATCCCTAAAATGGGGGATAATAAGAACCTCATGAATATCATTAAGAAGGTTGTGGAAGAGAATAAGAAGGCCTGGGATAGCAAGATCAAGTATGCCTTGTGGGCAGATCAAATAACAACAAAGACCTCAACAAGAAAAACCCCATTTGAACTAGTATATGGGTTGGAGGCTAAACTGCCCATGAATCTCCAAATCCCTATCCTCTGTTTCGTTCAACAATACACCACAGAAGAGGAAGCAATCCAGGGGCGAATTGACCAATTGGTAGAGTTGGATGAATCCAGGAGGCTTGCCTTAGGTCAAATGGCGAAGAATCAAGAGAAAGTTAAGAACACCTTCGATCACAAAGCAAAGGAAAGAGGTTTCATAGAAGGAGACTTAGTGTTGCTATGGGATAAAAGAAGGGAGAAACCTGGCATGCACAAGATGTTGGATGGATTATGGACAGGTCCCTACAAAATCATGAGTCGGGTAGGAACAAACTCTTTTAATGTAGCAACACTTGAAGGAGAAGCTTTGAAGCTACCTGTAAATGCTATACACATCAAGCGCTACTTCCCATTGGCGACATGACAGGTAAGTGCTGGTAAGTTAGGCTTATGCATCCATTGTATGTACCATCTACATATCATGCTAGTGTAGTATAGTTTCATTTTGTATTCTTTCATTATGTATATATGCATGCTTACTATATCATATATGAGCGAGGGGTGATATCACCACCCTGATGATTACTAATGCATTTGTTGAGATCTAACAGATACAGGTCATACTAGATTGGTAAACGCGATTTTCGACCATTTTTACTTCTTGCAAAGTGGATTGTATTTCTTGTGCCTTGGGCACCTCACAACCACTAGGGCATCCCCATCAAGGGGCTACTTCTTGTTGCTGTTACAAAATTGCATCTTCAACCATTAGAACTGCAGAAACCCTAACTCATTTGCTTGAATTTTGCTCAAAGTTTGCACACTTACTCTCTTTGGTCCAACACACTTTTTGACAAAGTTTGAGGGGATTTCAGTGGCCGATTTTGTTGCTGTAATACATTGAATGTTACAGCCATAAGGCTGATATAATTTGCTGCGGACAAGTGTTTACAACAACCTTATCTTTTTGTGCTAAAGTATTTGCTTTTCATCTTGAGTTGGGTTGTCACTAACTAGTCTTTCTCTTGTATTTTCTACTTGATCTCTAGCACTTATTGAGCAGCTTATAGTATCATTTGCTTGCTGATATATACTGTTATCTATTGCTGCAAATTAGGGACAACATGCTTAACTTGCTGATCCAACTAACATACATCATTGCAAAGTGTTTTTTCTTGTGTCTCGGGCAGGTATTTCACCATTTATGGGTTACTCATCACACTTGGAAAACCTTGGACCTTCCCAAGATTCCATTCCACACTTTTCAGTCCACTTAGATTTGACCTCTAGGGGCTCCACTTCCATCTCTCTCCATCTCCATCTCAGTTCCCCTAGGGTCACTGGGATCGCCTCCCTAGAGTGACCTAGTCACCCTTGAAGTGCGGGACCTACATCGAGGTGACATTGGGTGTAGGATTCCCAAGTTGTAGCACTTGTTTCGTGGTTGGGTTGGGATTTGCCCAACCTACAACTTGCGCTATAAAAAGGTGCTTGAAAACAAGACACTCGAGGAAATGTTTTCAGGAGAGAAGCTAGAGCCATTTCAGAATATTTGGCTGCCCTGTATTTGTTCACGTCCCCAAGGAAAAGAGGACAAAGTTGGACCCTTCTGGACGGAAGGGCATATTTGTTGGTTATAGTGACACATTGAAGGCTTACAGGATATACATTCCCGGTCACCGAAAAGTGGAGATCAACCGAGATGTAACCTTCGATGAGAATGCAGCTTTCAGTAAATCCAAACAGATCTGTGCAGAAGAGGCACATGAAGAAGAGAATGAAGTTCCTAAAGTTCCAGAGGCAGTTGAACCAAAGGAAGTCATTCCAGAGGATCATGACATGGTAGAACCTCAGAAACTAGCCGAGATACCTTCTCGCAAGAGAAGACCAGCTTGGGCACAAGAGCTTATCAGAGATGCAGAAAGAATTGGTGCCCCAGAGAAACCTTTTAGGGAAAGTAAGAAGCCAAAGCCATATTCCAGCGACGTGGCATGTTTGTGTGACATAATGGATGCAGAACCTTCCAGCTATGAAGAGGCTACAAAAAATCAAGTATGGAAAGATGCCATGGCAGAGGAATACCAGTCCATTATGTAGAATGATGTTTGGGATGTGGTTCCCAGACTAAAGGAAAAATCTGCGGTGAGTTCGAAATGGATCTAAAAGACAAAACATGCAGCTGATGACAGTGTTGAAAAATATAAGGCAAGATTTGTGGCTTGAGGTTTCTCTTAGAAGGAAGGGATTGACTATGAAGAAACTTTTTCTCCCGTAGCAAGATATAGCTTGATCAAGACTATACTTTCATTGGCCGCTATGATGAAATAGAAGGTTCACTAGATGGATGTAAATACAACCTTCTTGAATGGTGAAATAAAAGAGGAAGTTTATGTGGAGCAACCACTTCGATTCGAGACACATGANTATGAAGAAACTTTTGCTCCCGTAGCAAGATATAGCTTGATCAAGACTATACTTTCATTGGCCGCTATGATGAAATAGAAGGTTCACTAGATGGATGTAAATACAACCTTCTTGAATGGTGAAATAAAAGAGGAAGTTTATGTGGAGCAACCACTTCGATTCGAGACACATGACAGGGAGACTCATGTGTGCAAATTAAAGAAGGATTTATATGGATTGAAGCAGGGACCGAGAGCATGGTATGGTATGATTGACAATTTTTTGATGAGCTTGGGTTTTACCAAGAGCAGTGCAGATCCTAACCTTTACTTTAAGGTTGAGGATGGTGAACCGATGATTCTACTGCTGTATGTAGATGACCTGTTTCTAACAGGTGTAGAAAAGCTCATCACTGAATGTAAGAGAAAATTGGCTGTAGAATTCGAGATGAAAGATTTAGGAATGGTGCACTACTTCTCGGGACTAGAAGTTGGGCAGAGATCATATGGGATTTTCCTAAATCAAGGAAAGTATGCTGTGGAAATCTTGAAGAGGTTCGAGATGTTGGACTGTAAGGCCATGGTTACCCCGATGGTATCAAATCTTAAGTTGTTGCAGGATACAACTTCAGAGATTGTGGATTCTACCTTATACAGGCAGATTGTGGGTTCGTTGATGTATTTGACGAACACGAGACAAAATATATGCTTTGCTGTGAACACCCTATTCCTGTCCTTATACACACCTACAAACGTGAAGAAGTCTCCAACCCTCTTGGTGTGTCCTCGGAGGCACAAGCCTAAGTCCAAACCCATTGTCACATCGATCTAGACTTCTTCCATCTAGGCTCACTCCTAGGGAAGCCAAGGGGGGTAGACCCTATTAAACTATGTGAAGTTTGATTAATGATCTAGGAGTTAAATGAATTAATTTGTTAAGAAACCCAACCCAATGAAAGGAAACAAATGCAAGGATGAAATTTCTTCAATGACAAGCAAACCCTTTATCTAAAACAACAATAAAATCAGTGCCTAAAGATTATCACAACGGAGTCAATGAGATATATAACAAAGGTACGATTACAAAAGAATGAATGATATTATGAGATATCCGCAATAAAAAATAACTTTAGACAAATTATGTTAAGATAAATAAGTAATGCTAGAAATAAAGAGTGCTTTTAACAAGTATTCACAAGAGAATTGCTTCAAAGTAAAGTGCTTGAAAAAGTAACTTGCATTGTAAGTAAAATCGCATGGAAAGTAAATTACACAAGTTAAACAGTAAAATTGCTTAAGAGATAAACTTGAGATACCAATGTTGTGAAAGTTGTGTTGGTTGATTTTATCAAATTTTAGGTCTCTCTTGAATTAGGGGGGAATTAAGTGTGATAGATGCAAGCCTAAACTATGGAGTCAATGAGATATATAACAAAGGTACGATTACAAAAGAATGAATGATATTATGAGATATCCACAATAAAAAATAACTTTAGACAAATTATGTTAAGATAAATAAGTAATGCTAGAAATAAAGAGTGCTTTTAACAAGTATTCACAAGAGAATTGCTTCAAAGTAAAGTGCTTGAAAAAGTAACTTGCATTGTAACTAAAATTGCATGGAAAGTAAATTACACAAGTTAAACAGTAAAATTGCTTAAGAGATAAACTTGAGATACCAATGTTGTGAAAGTTGTGTTGGTTGATTTTATCAAATTTTAGGTCTCTCTTGAATTAGGGGGAATTAAGTGTGATAGATGCAAGCCTAAACTATGTGACTACCTCGAATCCCTGTCTCTTCAACCAAAAGGAAGTGCTGGATGCTCGAGAAGAAGGACAAACAAGGTCCTTCCTTAGCTCCATAGGTCAAATCTGGAATGCTTGGGCGCTCAAGCAAGGAGGATGCATAGTGCCATGAAGCTGTCCTCGATTTCAACCCCTTGTAGCCTTCCAAGTCACCCTTTTTGGTGGTAGAAACAATATGAATTTGGGTGCCTAATTAGTCTAGCCCCTCAATCCTTTGCCCTTTTTTAGTTACCCAAGATCCACAAAGTGACAAGGGGAGGGAATACGGGGCAAAGGCGGGGCACAAGTTTGATTACTTTGTACAAAATAAAATTTAGACTAGCCTTCACGATATTGCATGGATGGCTAGGCCAATCTCTTTGCAAGGTGTGGACGAAATAAATTTTAAATGACTTGAAAAATAAAGTACAACCTCACAACAATGGCACAAGATGGAGGACAAGCCTACCGGTTTTGTCCAAGGTGGGTAAAATTAAAGAAATGCAGAAAAGTAAATCTAAACCTAGCCTTCACGATATTGCATGGTGTGGGCAAAAATACAAAGATCATTTACACTTTACAGAATATAAATTAAAGTGGAGAGAATGCAAGCCGAAGAGACTCTCTTGGACTGCTTACAATTGTTCAGAAAGTGAAGTAGAGAAGAGGGTTTGGTACCAAGACCCTTGGATGTCTCCTTGAGTGTCTTGGGGTCAAAAAGATGCAGAAATCCTCTTTTAACCTGCAAAAAACTGCAAAAAACAGCAAGATATTCTTGCTGGAAATTGCTAAAATGACTTGGAAAATATTATTTCAAATTATAATAATGAACATAAATAATTAGACAAAAATTTTTGAACATAAAAATGAAAGATTAGATTGTAGATTTTTAAGGAAATAAAGCTAACACTGATATATAAATGGTTGAAAATAAAAACAAAAAAATAGAAGAGCTTTTGATGGCTGAAAAGATGGATTTCTAGATCTGAAATCCACTCCTCCAAGCCTTTGGTAGCCTGTAGATTTTTGTAAACCCTTGCTACGAAATAAAAAAGAAGGTGAGAGTGATCTAACAACTTGCAGAATAATTTCCAAATTAATTAGAGACAACTCACAAAGATTAATAGTAAGACTACTACTAATCTATCCCAAGCAAAACAATTGCTTGGGTCTTCAAGTAAAATGCAAGCTAGGAAACGCAAAAGAAATAGTTGCAGCAATATTACCCCATACACAACAAACAATGGCTCCAAGAATACTCCAATAGACACAAGAAATCCTCCAAAGCTTCTATTTTATTACATAAGAGAAGATTTGCCCAATGGCACCAAGAATCATGAGAGAAAATGTGAGAGAATGATGGAGAGATGGGAGAGATTTTGGCATAACAGAGTTGCTGTGAGAATAGATGTTAAAATGAGGAGGGGGAGGCTTTCTTTTATATGAGGGAAAGAGGAGAGACCCCTCTTGGATGAATTACAAGTGTCACACATCCAAGAGAGAGAAACCAAGTCAAGGGGGGTGCACTTTTAGGGTTTTGTTAGTGAGTTAGGGTTTGATAGGTGAGATGTGAAGGGGAAAACCCTTTTTGACTTGTCATGGGGGGTTCTTTTAAGTGGATTTTTTACTTTTCCAACCTAGGAAATACATTAGAAATCATTTCCCCACTTTCTCTCATGACTTTAGACATTTTTACAATTTTTGGCTTTTTTACCTTAGCCAATTATTTGCTGATTTTTTACTGACATAGAATCCTCATGGACAATGACCTAGCAAAACTTGTCCAATTGAGCTGAAATTTGGTTCAAAGGTGTAGGGGGTCATAAGCCATTTGTTTTAAATATTTAGACCCCTATACAAAATTCCCAAGGACCAAATTTTTACATTTTACATAAAAAATAATTAAAATTTCCAATTAATGGAAAATTTTAATAATTAAAAAAACCTATCAAAACTTAATGAAATTCCGAAAGACTCTAGAAGATGTCTAGCATGGTCATTTACAACATTTCTAAACCTTAGTCACCCATTGGGCTCGATCATTAGAACGCCTTTCACCACATTGGATGATTTTGTGAGTGAAAAACTCAAGGATAATTAAAATTGCCTAGTAGGCAAAATTTACTACCTGAGCAAAAAAAACACTCGATGAAAGGACTTCCCTAATGATAAAGTCCCAGGCAATTAACTAAAAATTGACTCATGCTGACCTATTACATTATTATCTCATGCAGGGGAGCAGACATTTCGAGTACATAGAAAGACGTGCTGGGGGAAATTTTTTCCCTGTTGAGCCATAAGTCTTCAAAATATGTTGTACCGCAAGGTACATAGCTTCATGGTACATGACGTTGATACCTAGTCAAAATAGGTGCTCAACACACCTTGAGTCAGCATTTGGAGCAACCCAGACATGTTCATTTGGTTGCAGCGAAACATGTGTTGAGGTACCTTAAGGGTACTCTAGATCATGGTCTCTGGTATAGATCTGACCATGAGTTTGGATTGTATGGATACTTAGATTCATATTGGGTTAGCAGTGTTCTTAACCGGAAGAGCACTTTCGGATACTGTTTCAGTCTTGGCTCCAGTATGGTGTCGTGGAGCAGCAGAAATCAGTCACGTGTGGCACTCAGTACGACTGAAGCTGAGTATGTGGCAGCATGTGCAATGAGTAGATAAACAGTATGGCTTCGGAAGCTGCTGTCTGGGTTATTTGGTCTCGGATTGGAGGCGACCTGCATTTGGTGTGACAACTAGAGTTGCATGAAGTTGTCAGAGAACTCAGTGTTCCATGACAGGTCGAAGCATATTGAGATCAGATACTACTATATCAGGGATATGGAACAGAGGGGAGCAGTGAGGCTCCGGTTCGTGACTACCGAGGATCAGGTTGCGGATGTGTTCACCAAGCTGTTGTCGAGGACGAAGTTCGAGTACTTCAGGGACAAGCTTGGTGTGGTCCCTCTTCAAAGGGAGTAACAGGTGGAACTCATCCAGCATCAAAATGGGTTAGCACTGAATATGGAAAAATCTCATCCAACATGAAAAAGGGTTGGCACTGAGCTTGGTGGGTCTCATCTAGCATGAAAAAGGGTTGGCACTGAGACAGGAGTGCACATGATCATGTAATGATGCATCGTAGGGAATGGATGTCTTGGGGACATGTTGTTGCTATTGAGAGCTACCCACAGACCTTGGTTGCATGGGGTGAAGTCATGTTGCACTATGGATATCCGAGGATGTATAGATTCGCATGTTCAATAGTCAATGGATGTGAGCTTGTGTGGTATCATACTTGGAGTCTGTGTCTGGAAAGAATACCTTCCTAGTTAAGAGGGAGTGTTAATATTTTTGGTGTAACTACGGAAGGTATTCTTGTATATTTGTTTTAGTCAAACCTTTAAAAGTTTGTTGTAATTATATTGTACAAGTTCGCTCAACATAAATTATTATATTATTGGTATTTTACTTATAATTGTAAAAAGCCCCATTGTGGATAGTTGGCCCTGTTTTATGGGTTAGTTATGTCAAGAGTCATGTCTCTTCAAGAGACACTGTTGTGTATAAATAGAGGATAGGTTCCTCTCATTTGGACACACACTCACACACTTCTCTTGTGCATCTTGGAGCGCATAAGAAGGTCTAGCACACAAGTCTTGGAGACTGGTTCTTTTGGTGTTCT
>JASDQU010410773.1:0-10507 GCA_032191745.1 Picea mariana | reverse complement strand
TTCTTCTGATTCTTGTTCTTTTGTAGAGTCTGATTCATCATCCTCTAAATCAGACTCTATTTTCTCTGGTTCTTCTTTACTTAGTAGGACTTCTTGTTTAACAACATCCTGCATTTCTCTAAATACCACTTCTCGGCTATACACTACCTTCTTAGTTTTTGGGTTCCAAAGCTTATAACCTTTGAGACCATATTTATATCCAATAAAGATACACATTTTGGCCTTCTTATCTAGCTTACTCTTGTTTTCCTTTGGAACATGAACATGTGCATCACAGCCAAATACCTTGAGATGTGTGAGAGAAGGTTCCTTACCAGTCCATACCTCTTGTGGAGTCTTGTCATCCAACGTTGATGAGGGTGATTTGTTGACTAGGTAACATGCAGTACCCATTGCCTCTGCCTAGAATTCTTTCCCTAACCCAACACCACTAAGCATGCACCTTTCTTTTTCCATCAACATCCTATTCATCCTTTCTGCAACTCCATTCTGATGAGGTGTATATGGAGTAGTATTCTGCCTTGCTATACCACACTTCTTACAAAATTCTTCAAATTCATTCCTGCAGAAATCTTCGCCATTATCTATCCTCAACACCTTAATTCTTTTCTTTGTTTGATTCTCAACAAGAGCCTTAAACTCTTTAAACATGTCAAAGACTTCAGATTTCTTCCTGAGGTAATATATCCAAGTATTCCTCGAGAATTCATCTATAAATGAGACGTAGTACATAGATTTTCCCAATGATGGGACCGACATAGGTCCAAAAACATCACTCTGAATTAGCTGTAAAATTCATTATGCCCTCATTGCACCAGAGGGGAATCTTACCCAATTCTACTTCCCATATAGGCAATGTTCACAAAAATCAAAATCCAGAGAGAAGTTAGACATACCTTCAACCATACCTTTACCGTGTATTAGTCGAAGACCCTTCTCTCCGATATGCCCCAGTATTTCATGCCACAACATAACCTTTTCTCCAAAAACTGTAGGAGTTATTTCTTCTTCAACTCCAATTTCAGGAACAATGGAACTATTACACCCATCACTAATAGTGATTCCTTGTAGCTTATACAAAGTTCCAAACCGAACTCCCTTCAACAACACCATTGCTCCTTGAACCATCCTGCAAGTTTCCTTTTCAAATATTGTTTTTACCCCTACATTGTCCATTTTGCTTACAGAAATCAAATTTCTGGCCAAACCTGGGATGTGCAAAACACAGGGCAGTGTTCTAATCCTTCCATCTATGAGCCTCAACTTGACTTTTCCTCGTCCTATAATTCTGGTTGTCGAATAATCACCTAAGAAAACATAACCTCCATCATACCTTTCGTATTTGCAAAACCACTCCCTATGGGGAGTCATATGAAAGGATGCACCAGAGTCAACCAACCATGCCTCATGATCTGCATGTGTGCTTGAAGAAGCTAAGTACACATCCCCTCCTTCTTCCTTGGAGGTGTTTTCTTATGTAGAAGGAGACTCTTCAGATCCCTTCTTTTTCTCAACTTTGGATCTACACTGCTTCTTGTAGTGCCCTTCTTTTCCAAATCTCCAACATACCCTTATAAACTTTCTGGGAGATTTAGATCTCCCACTTGAGAACTTAGATCTATTTCTTTCCTGGGAACGTCCTCTTGCAAATAATGTGTCTGTGCTCTGTCCTTCCATATTCTTATGTCTCATCTCCTCCGACAACAAGGATGAGACCACTTCATCAAACTTCAAGGCAGTTGTATTACTACCTATGGCCACAACTAGACTATTCCAGGAGTCTGGTAAAGAACACAGTAAACTAATACATTTATCTTCATCTAAAATTTTAATCTCAACAAATACTAACTGACTTCCCACAATATTGAATGCATTCAAATGCTCTGCCACCAAGTCTCCATCTCTCATCCTCAGGTTATACAGCTTCTTTCTCAGGAATAGTTTATTTACTAGAGACTTAGACTGATACGACTTCCCCAAATTTTCCCATAAATCCTTGGTTGTAGCTTCCTCTGACACATTCAGTAATACTGAATCGAAGAGACACAATCGGATTGTGGTATTTTCCTTCCGATCCAAATTTTTCCAGTCATTTAATGTAGTTCCTGTGTGTGCAGTACCTGGATCTACCGCGATCCACTGATCTTTGTCCACCAACAGATCTTCCATCTTGAGCTTCCACAGCTCAAAACTTTTCCCATTAAACTTTTCGATCTCCATCTTTGAATTGCTTGCCATTTATTTTCACCTTAAAAATCAATACCACAAATCTCCCACTGTAACAAGGCTTATCACAATCATGAGCCAAACCCTTGACCACAAAGGCATCCCCCTGAAGCCAACAGAGCTCTGATACCAAATGTAGATTTTAACCTTGTACAATATTTACTGCAAATATATTTTCAGTAAAAGAACAGAAAAGATACAATAGCAAATACAAACATTACACAGAGTTTTTTCCCTTGAAAACCCTAAACTAGGAAAACCATCATATTCTATATTCATTCATATGATACATTGTTTACAATACAATATGCATATAGGAGCCAGCCGCATCCAAAACCCTAACCCAATGACCTGGGTTAGTCAACAACCCTAATTCCTTAACCGGAAATAGAAAACCATCGGAAAAGAAACCATGTGCCGAAAAACCACCTAAATATGTGACACATTTCTCAAGACAAAAAAAAAATCGGGGGCGTTGCCCCCAAATCCCCTCACGGGGGATTTCACCCCCCTCTAACCCCCCATGCGCGCCCAACGCAGACGCTCAGACACTACTACTCGTGCAAAGAATATAACACATACCCAACAAGAAATGGGCATAGAGTAGACTCCACCTTTTGTGTGTATCTACATCTCCATTATAGTAACAAATGAACATAGAAATGGGCATAGAGTAGCCTCCTCTAATTAGGAAAATAACACATTATTTTCTTATTTTCTCAAAATGATACAATATATCAATTTTATGTTGTGTGAAAATTTATGTCTCAAGGGATTTTATGTTGTGTAATCAATTCTATGTTGATGATACAATATATCAATTCTATGTTGTGTGAAAATTTATGTCTCTATGGAGTTTATGTTTTGTAATCAATTCTATGTTGTGTGAAAATTTATGTCTCAAGGGATTTTATGTTGTGTGAAAATTTATTATCTCAATGGTGATAATCTCCAAAAGGACAACCTTCAATGAATATTCAACTAGAGCAAGGAGGGAAAAAAACTAAAAGCCTGAATATCTTTAAAAAAAACTAGAACAAGGTGAAGAAATGCGTAGGTATTTCAAGAGTCAAAGCTAATTTTTATGGGGAGCACAAGTTCTTTCCATTTTTAAAAGTTGGTTGCCCAAACTTTCCATCAACGATCGTATGGGTTTTGTGCTTTCCACATGGGATATTTAAGGCAAGAAATGCGTAGGTATTTCAAGAGTCAAAGCTGACTCTTATGGATATTTTTCCATTTTTAAAAAGGTGGTTCTCCAAATAAACTATCATTGATGGCTCTCGAAAGTTGTAATAAGTTAATGGTTCTGTAAGGTTGTAATTGTTAAACGTTAATGTATATCAACCATTTTTAACAAACACTTCAAATAAAAAAATACACAGGTTGTAGTGAGTCTAGGATTTCATTTAGAATTTATAGGATTCCATTCTTTCATATTAAGAAGCATAAGCATAGAGAAGTATATAAAAGATAGCTTAAAAATGAGTCCACGATCGAGTCATAATAAGTTAATGGTTCTGTAAGGTTGTAATTGTTAAACATTGACGTATATCAACAATTTTTAACAAACACTTCAAATTAAAAAATACACAAGTGGTAGTGGGTCTAGGATTTCATTTAGAATTTATAGGATTCATATTAACAAGCATAAGCATAGAGAAGCATATAAAAGAAGCATAAGCATAGAGAAGCATATAAAAGATAACTTAAAAATGAGTCCACGATAGAGTCATAAAAGCCCTGCATTCTTAAGTAATAATTTTATGAGGGGATCAAAATAATAAGAAGAATATAAGATCCTATAATGTTTGGGAAAATTGTGCGATCGAAAGCAATACAAGAAAATATATGTGATATAAATAAAAAAAAAAAAAATTTAAATGTTTTGGTTATAAATTTTAAGAATGTATGTGATTCAAATATAAATAAAAAGCTATAAATTTTAAGAATATATGTGATTTTAATATAAACAAGGAAAATAGTTGCATGGCAGCTAGTCCGTGCATAAATAGTTTGTATTTAGTTTTGAATGATTTATTGAATGATCAAGATTCATTGGGTTGCTAGTCTGTGTATACATAGTTTGTATTTAGTTTTGAATGATTTATTGAATGATCAAGATTCATTGGGTTGTTGAATGTGAATGTTTTGAATGATAAAGATGAATGAATTGACAAGTTTCTTCAATTTTGTTCACCATCGCTTTCATTGATGATCAAGGAAGCCAACTTGTTTCTTCAATTTTGTTCACCATCGCTTTCATTGATGATCAAGGAATCCATCTTGTTAGTGGTTGCCACAAGAAAAATTGTAGCATGAATCTCATTGAGTGTGTATTTGTATGGATCATATTCATTGAGTGTGTATTTGTATGGATCATATTTATTGCCACATTCTGCAAAACATCTAGGGATTGCACAACGATTGAATGAGGACGGTGCATGATTGATTGATGGGAAAAAAAGATTTACACCATACCTAGATTTGATTTCGAAGATGTACTCTTTTGATGGTGATAACTTCTACCCCTGAGTTTAATTATATTTTAATTATAATTATGTTGACAATTAACCAATGCTCATTCCTACTTCTAAGCCTTGGTTTCATCAAATCAATAGATGTCTGAGATGTGTGTTAACAATTAGTCAAACTTGTTACTATAGAAAAAAGATGATAAATTAATATAGAAAAGATAATCCGAGTTGGTTTTTTTAATTCATTATTTATATTTACAATTATAAATGTAAAATTAATATATAAGTGACTTTGTTAATCATTAAAATTTAATGGACACCCTGAACGAAGTTACGAGGTTAACATAATATTTCAAAACCATACATCTAAAAAATAATTTCCAAGTACAAATTGAATGGCTCTTTAGTCAAGGTTCAATTCACATGCATTAAAATTTAAACGTAAAATGTAAAAGAAAGTACAAGGTAATCTATGCTTAGAAATTTATAGACAAGCTAATGAATTTTTATAGTTCAACTCCATTTGGCTTAGAAGTAAGGCTTGTAAATTTTGTTATAAATAAATGATTAAAAGGATTAAGTTATATGCATGTGATATATATCCAAAATGAATTAATGGGTAATTTTATCAAATGACAATTGCCAAGAATTGCTTTTATTAGTTTTGTTATAATATTACAACCATGCGAAGAGATTTAGGAGGCGCACAATTATTAATTTTATAAGTTAACGTACACATATCAATTTTGAAATGTATAATCTAATTATTTAAAATAATTATGTTCACCCAATAAAAGTTTTGGAACTCTTTCTAAATTACCTTTTGATAAAATAATATTAACTCTGTGCAATTAGCATGTTTTCTTAATTATTATTAATTATTTTTATAATGTGAATTTTAAATTGAATAAAAAAGTTAAAACCGATACAAATTTCATTTACTTAAATTTTTATTATTATTATTTAAGAGTTACACCTGTCCACTTTATATTAAATTTAGAGATGAAATCATACATCAACACTGTAAAATACTCCTCTCTACGCAATCAATGTAAATGCTAAAGATATATTATTTTAGTTTACAAATAGTTGATTATTTGTGGAAAATTTATGAATCAACGAAAATTTTCATATCTCATATGTGTAATCTTATCATTAGAAATATCTCATAAGTGTAATCTTATCATTACAAATAATTCGATAAAGTGAACATCATTGGTAATTTACGCTCGATGTAATAATCTTAAAAATAATCAATATAATGTTATTTATCAAATTACTATCTCAACTAAAATAGCATTTTACCCGATGGTTTGATGTCTGCGAGAACACTGGAACTTCAATCTAAACACATCTCTTTATAGAATGATTAAATGCTTGATTCTTACGTGGCTTTAATACGGTGGCCTGAAGTTTACGCCACGACTGTACTTGCAATGAAATTTGCAATTAGCTCAGCCAAGGTTGCAGGTGAGTACGTTATAAGAGAGCTATGATCATTCTCGTGTCTACACATTCTCTTGATGATCTCAGTGACGAGTAACGAGCCAGGTGTAAATTGCAACATAATACGACATTTTTTATGTCAGTGTTATTATATTGTTGGAGGCACGGAGGTAGTATATAGTAATGAGTTAGTATTGACTTTCATATTAGTTTTATGTTGACTTAAAAAATGTGTATAAATTTTAATGTTGAACATAACAAATAAAAAAATTGTTTTTCAAAATAACAAAATTAGTATTTTTATGACCTCAAGTCAAAAAATTGATAGTGTTATTGCAACCTTCACTTCATTAGAGGTTTGAAATTAATTTTGACATGACTATATATGAATGTCACTTTCTGGTAAGGTACAACTCTATTGATAAAATAATTTTATAACAAATATAAAATAAAAATCTTACATATACATATGTTCATATTGAATTAGTCCCCTTTCACAACTCTCAAATGGAGACACTTTACCCATCAATTCTATATAAACCAAGTTACATGAAATGAATCCATTGATCTATGAAATAAGACTCTTTTTATTATTTTGTTTTCTTATTTTTCCAAATATGTAGTTATGAAACCATTTTTAATTATTTTGGTAAGTTACCATTGACCTATGAAATAAGACTATTTTTTTAATTTTATTTTCTTATTTTTCCAAATGTGTAGTTATGAAACCAGTTTTAATTCTTTTGGTAAGTTAATTGATAGCTACGGGGTTAGAAACCCAATGGATCTGGTGGCAGGCTTGTTCGGGCACTGGCATTGGTGGGGCAGACTCCCATTAATTTTTTTGGCAGACCTGATTTGGCATATGGTTAAACTTGTTAGGACAATCTCTACGAACACAAAACCTCCACTATATACTAAAAACTACTATTCAAAAAACCAAATGCTTATGGAGACATATGATAGAAACATTGGGCTCCAAAATAAATTTAGGTGTTTTTGAAATGACATATTTTAATTATAGGAACGAGCTAAAGCACTCGCACACCCTATGAGAGGAATGGGAAACCTCGAAGGCAAAGGAAACTCGATAAATTTACATAGATTTGAGTAAAATTTCTTTTATTATCTTCTGAGGCAGTATATCGCAGCCTGTTGCACTTGTTAATAGCAGTAATCTAAACGTTTTATTTTTTTGGCTGTTTTTTGGTAATTTTTTTAGTTTGATTTTGTTCGAAATCTAGTGATGAATGGTTGGATTTGCAGATTTGAGTGGCTAAGTTTGTATAATCTGAGTGTCCCAAGGTTTTTCTATCAAGTTGAATCCATTTATACAATAAGAAATGCAATTTAAATAACATAAAATAACGATTTTGTCCAAATTTACATCTCCAGATTCAAATTAAAAAACCCAAAAGATAGAACATTTAATCAATGCCTTATTAATATATACATATTTATTGAGTTAAATATATATTTTTAAGTTTTCCTTTAGTTATTTGATATCATTTTCTCAATGTTACACTGGAACCGCTCCCAGCCTTTAGAAAGTTCGTTCTCCACGTTCCCACGTTCCAGGGAGCTCAGGAGGTCGAACCAAACGTTTCTAATAATGCTCCCACCATTTCTGGAGATTGGGAACTATTTGGGAGCTGCCAATATGAAAAAACGAGAGCTTGGGAACTAGTTTTAGAATCTTGGGAACTTGCACAAGCTCCCCATAAAACAAGGAACACCCACCGATTGAAAAATCAGCAATCACTAACTTTTTCCACACTAAAGCCTAAAAGCTCTCTAGCTAAAGCCTAAAATCTCTCTCGAAAATTTCCAATAAAAGAGACCCTCTCATCAATGATACACAATTAATTTGGTGGAGAGGTGGCTTTAGATTCAAGAGACTATGAGACTCAATGTGAGAGGGACTAACGATGGAGAGGTGGCCTAAAAACAAGAAAAAGAAGAGTGGTGGTTGTGAAGAATGGATGTGCACATTGTGAAACCATATATTTAAGGGAAGCTACACTAGGGTGTGGCATCATCTTTTGTCCATATCTAGTGAAGGGGTTAAAGGTTGCACATGTGATATTGAAAAAAAGATGGAGCTAACCAAGCTTCACATGAGTTCCTTACGTGTTAGTGAAACATATGTGGACAATTCATGTTCTTTTAAGGTACCGAGAGTTGTATCATCCTCCCATGATACACGAGATTCAGTGAATCAAATTCAACTAAACCAAATTGACTATGAGAAGGGGTATAGTCCCGTAATGAGTAAGAGTTGTACTAGTGTTGCTACTGAACAAATTCGTAAAATGTACAATGTGGTGCATAAGGATGCGGTTGATGATGATATCGCTGATTTTTTTTATGGAAAATGGAATTTCATTTAATGCCACTCGTTCACCATATTACAAAGAAATGGTGAGAAAAATCATAGTTGTTGGGCCAGGATATACACCCCTAGGTTACAACAAAATGAGGACATCATTGTTGGATAAGGGGGTGACAAGAATGCAAGGGCTTACATGGGACCTGAAACAATCTTAGATTCTCACAAGGTGTTCAATAGTCATGGATGGTTAGACAGAGATTCAACAAAGGTCATTGTTGAATATTATTGTCACATCTTTAGCATGACCTTATTTTTTAAGAGCAATTGATTGGAGTGGAAAACTTAAGGATACTACCTTCATGTTTGAGGTATTGAAGGATGCAATTGATGAGGTTGGTCCTTCAAATGTAGTACATGTAATCACAGATGCAACACCTGTTTGCAGAGCAGCGAGATTGATGGTCCAAAGTCGATATAGGCATATATTTTGGACTCCTTGTTGTGTACATGCCCTTAACAATGTCCTCAAAGACATTGGGAAAATATCTTGGATTTCAAAACTCATTTCAAATGCAAGAGATGCACAAATGTTCATTTGCAACCACCATGCATCATTGGCAATCTACGGGATGAAAGCAAGGAAGCAATTTTTAAAACCTGCAAAAACAAGATATGCCACATACTGCATTCTTCTTATTAGGGTCCTAACCCATATATAGGTAAAACAGTGTATTCAGATGTAATAAAGGTCAATATTAATAAGGCATTTCAATAAAATAGAATAATTCGAATGTAAGAAGACCTAATAGAAGCTTTCGCTTCTAGAAGGATCGTCCTCTAGATGCTTCTTTTGATAGAAATATTTAGTATAAATAAGATTCGAGGGTATGAGAACCCTAGCTTGGATATTATTGTAATAGAGCTCTACTCAACTGGAGGTTGCCCCCTTGAAGAAGCCCGTGAACATTGCTTTCAGAATCGAAGTGTTATTTCTGTTGTTATTCTTATATCATTTCAGTGCTATTGTGGTGATTGTTCTTGTTATATTGTTGTTATTCTTCCATTTCTAGCATTTTATTTCTGATATGCATACTCGGCAGAAATTATGGGTTAAATTTTTTTTCAGGGTAGAGACGTATTCTGGCATCTTTAAGCCACATAAATCTGTCGTTACGTGCATAAACCTGCGGTTGAAGGATTCATACATGCAAGAAATACAAGTGGTACTTAAGCGCACATCTATTGGCCACCTTGTAACCCCTGTTGGTACCCTTTCGAGTGGTAGCGCATCAGACAACACCTGTGTACGGATCAGCCTAGATTACCTGAAGCCCTCTTTAGATAAACTGATCGATCGCCTGACTGCTATAGTGCCGTCGAGAACAGCACTCGGGAAGATACTCTCTAGTACCTGGGTAATCGGGTAGTACGGCTAAGGGTACGGTCTATCCTCCTTAGTTAGTGCCTTGAGATATTGGGATGAGTACTACTGTTGGACCCACACATATATTAGAGAGCTATAGCACAGGGAAAACCCTTGTCTGTAGAACCATTGAATACCTAACCCTTGGGGACATAAACATTAACAAATTAAAACAGACAAGATCTCTTGCCAGGCAACTGTGTTCGGGTTGCCAAATAACTACACATTTCTTCCTGGTTAAGCATTTGGGCATTTCATCATTGCAGTATTCTTCAGACCAGAGTATAACTCCGCAGGTGTGAAAAAAAAAAGTATGGAAATTTTTGCACCATTATTTGAGACCTATTCCATTGAATTCATCTCTTCTCCCTTATCACATTCATACATATCATTTTTCAGCAAAATTTTTGACCCCACCCGCCCCATTTCGGTTTCCTCATCTTCATGGCCCATACCCATAGCCAAGACCTGGAAGCTCACTTCAATACCTTGCAATCTAATTTCACCGAGACCCAACAAGAAGTGAAACAACTCAATGCCAATGTTGTCTCCCTCAATACAACCATGCAGTCCTCAATGGAGGAAATCAAACAAGACGTGACT
>JASDQU010410772.1:0-10487 GCA_032191745.1 Picea mariana | reverse complement strand
CTTTCTTTTTGGATTTTTAATGTCGACAACTTCTTTCATAATGTGCAACAAGTGCATGAGCTTTGGAGTTTTTTATCACACCCATCTTGATGAATTTATCATGCTCCTTAATCATGGCCTCAATGAAGGTATCCAAAGAGGGCATAGTCTAGGATGCTCCTTCATTCAACCTATGAGTGTGGAAAGTATAAAAGAAAAATTAATAATCCCGACCACATTTTGACAAAATGGTGAGAACAATTCACTTTTCCTCCTTTGATTTATCAACCTTGCAAGCCTTGATTTGCAGCAACAAATCCTTGTACCTTGTGAATAAATCTTGGATGTTTTCAAATATTTTTCAGATCTAATGCAAGTAATTCGACCTCAAGCATGTGGCCTCTCATCTCATATTGTTTTCCAAAGAGTCATTCCATGGTCGTCCAAATCTCATTTGGAGTTTACAAGTTGATACATGAAACAACAATGTAGGGGACATGTGCATGCAACGGGCTTCGTAAGCCTCATCCATTCTATTAAGATATTTGGATTTTTCAATGAATGATGTAGGTTATATTTTCGTAGCCATAGTCAACCTGTACAATCCTCTGCCTATGAGAAACATTTTCATCTTTTGCTTCCATTGAAAGTAGTTGTATGGGGTGAGAATTGCAGATGATGGTGATTTCATTATTCATGTGTTCTTCAATATTCAGTACTTGTAAATAAAAATATTGGTGTGCCTTTTTCCTAGCATCTTGTGGGCTCTGATACAAATTATAATGTGGTGAATACTTACACAAGATATCTAGATAGCAGAATAATTAATACAACTTGCAAAATAGAGAAGACGAGAGAAAATTGGAGAGAAGAGAATGAGAAAATGTATTAACCAAATGAATGAATGATAATTTACACATTATATACTTTGTATAACTCAACTAATGCGCACTAGAAGAGAATCCAATTCACCATAGTGGTGGTATAGAAAGATATGGACACACACCGATAGTTATCGAAGTTAACGACCACCTAGTCCTAGTTAACTAGTCATGTAGTCTTCAGTTAACTAAGTCATACGTGTGCAAGTGAGAGAAACACATGCAATTGCTGGTAATAAAACCGAGGTTTCCATCATGAATGAATTCCACTAGTCCAACTAAGTGTAACTGAGTCTAACCGACTCTAAATTGAAGAGAATATTCTCCTAGAATGCAGGAGAGGTTCCTAAAAAATAGGAGACCCTCAATAATGACTAATAAACATAGGAAAATAAGGAAAAATATCCTAGGTGTGTGTAATATATCCAACAATATCAACCCAACCTAATCAATGATATCCTACTAGGGCCTCTTAAGGTAGAAAAACTATATATATCCTAGCACTTGTCCTTTCCTATAACTAAATTTGATACTAGTTTCAAATATTTAGGTTTTCATTTAAAAGTTAAATTTTATCTTAAAGGTGACTGGTAGTGGCTTATTGTCGAGATTGAAAAAAGTATCAATAATGTAATATATGGTTTTCTTGTGGTGGAAAGTTTGTCCAAGTTAAATCTATCCTTGAGGCTATCCCGATTTATTGGATATACCTCACCTAGATCCCAAAAGGTGTTCTAGAATGCATCAGAGAATTATGCTATGTATTCATTTGGTTTGGGGAAAGAGAGAAAATGAGAATGGATTTGGTATCCTAGAGGAAACTTGCAATTCCAAAATGTCAAGGAGGGTGGGGGATCAAAAGATCTTGCTGCAAAGAACATCTGGAGGCTTATGCAAGGACAAGGACTATGGGTACAAGTCATAAAGTAAAAATACCTTTCCCCAAACTCCATTGAGGATTGGGTAAGGACCCTCCAAAAAACAAAAATAAAACACATTGATCGTTTGGAAAGAAGCTACATTGGCTTTCCCCTTGATTGGGAAATGGTTGATTTGGGGAGTAGGAAAGGGGGAGAAGGTTTAGGTAGGACTAGACCCATGGATTGGAAGTGAGGACTCTTACAAATTGTCGATTCCCCTCATACATGAACTCAAGTTCAAAGGATACCATACTCTGAGGCATATAGCAAGGGAACCTTTGGCGAATAATCGAAAACAACAATGGCTCTCATGGAGTAAGATGGGTCTTAGGGAGGAATTTGCAGATGTTTGGAAGGCTTACACTGACAACCTTAGGAAATGTTGTATCAATTTGAATGATGGGGAAGATGAACTTATATGGTCTTTGAATCCCTCTTGCAGTTACAAACCGAAGGTTGGATAAAAGGCCCTAGCATCAGAAGGAATCGACAATACACCATTATAGTGGTGGAAACCCATCTAGAAGTTTAAATGCCATGCTAAATCAGAAAATTTCATGTGTTGCCTCCTCGACAATAGGGCCCTTTCTTGCGATATCCTCCAAAACATGTTTTTCGAAGGAACTAGTAGATGTTTTCTTTGTAAAGTAAACTTAAAAACAAATTCCCATATCATCATCTCCTACCCTTTCTTGCAACAAGTCTGGAAATAAATAAAATGATTAAGAATACTTCATAACACTTGGGAAGGAGACACGATTAGAGAAGCTATTAGAAGATGGTGTCAAAACAAGGATACAAAGAGGTACAAAGCTCTACCCCTCACTTATGCTTGGGAAATCTAGCTAGCCAAAAACACCAAACTATCAAGGGTATGGAAACCTTGTCTCTCAAATGTGCCACTCAAACCCTCAAAATCCTAAATGATTATCCTCAATTTTCCTCTTCTCCACCTCATAATCGAGTTTCAACAAATCATACAAACAAAGAAATTCCCTGGAGCCTCACAAGGTACTCCATCCAGAGGTGGGGATGGTGGAATTATATTCCTTTCCACAAATCATATTATCTCATTCAAAGATGAAATCAGATAGGCCACAAACAATTTTAGTAAAATTATGGCTCCTAAACTAGCCCTCATACCAGCCCTCGAAAGAGGAGTTTCACAAATTAAAATTCTTCGAGACTCTATTTTAGTCATTCAATGGATGAAAGGAGACTTCACATTGAGAAATTTTATTATGTAATCTTTATTTCGAAATATCAATAATTTGCAAACAAATTTCACTCATCTCTCATTTTCTTGATATTACGGAATATCAAAAATTTGCAAAGAATTTGTAATTTATGTTCCTTAATAAAATTACTTGACTTTTTTCTTTGGAGAAAAAAAAATATTAAACCTTTAGAAATTGGTTATCCTCCCTCATTAAAAGGCTTAAAAATTTTACAACAAACCAAATTTATTTAATAGAAACAATGTTAATAAAAGACTTTAATAATTTAGAAATTATTATAATGTATAAAATTTAGGTAAAGTAAAAATATAAATATCTAATCCTTTAGTTTTCGTTGTAATAAGTTTTTGGGGATATGAGCCATAAGAAAAACAAATTTGAAAGAGATATGATCCTTTAGTTTTCATTGTAATAAGTTTTTCAAGCTTTGAGCGACAACGAGAGTAGTTTGGATTTAAAAGTAGTGAATAATGTTGATAAAAGTAAATAAATTGAGAGTGTATGTATATGTCATTTTGATGTTTTCATAACACGATAAATTTGTAATTTTGACATGATTCGCAAAAATGTATTATTTTTCAAAGATAGTTATATTTGATTAACATTGAGCATCATGTAGCGAGTTAAAGTTAATTATTTAATTATTGTATGGTGCATTATTATACAATTTTCATCATCAAATAAACAAAATGAAACAAATACCTAGTCAATAATTTACTTACTCCATTATGCTTAATGTTTACGAATATATTACATCCCCGCCAAAGTGAATTGGTACCCATTATTAAAATGCCACTAGCACTAGCCATATTCCACATAATTAGTGACCAACTGCTAGACCACCACTAGTGGAATGAATAAGCACCAATGAAATTCCACTATCACCAACCATACTCCACATAATTAGTGATCTATTGCTAGGCCACCACTAGCGCATTGAATAGGCACCAATGGAATTCCACTTAGAATTTATTAATCGTCGATTCTTTCCGCCGCAACCACTGCACTGAATGGACACCAACCAAAAGACTTAATTAACGATTCATAACTAATATATATTGAATAGCCATTTTCCCAAATGCAAAGGCACACTGATTCAATTTATTAGATAATATCATAATTCCATTTATAAAAACAAACAAAGGAATATGAAAGTGAATTTAAATAAAAAAAAGTTCGTAAACATGAAAATGAATTTAAGTAAAAAAGTCCATAAGCATAATCTATGGTTAGCTTTATGGAATGCTTCACTTATGTGTTTCTCCATCTCCTATACATTTTGTTTCGCTATCTTATTTTCCTTCCCTTCTTGGATGATTTCTTCCTTGAGTGTGATGTTCTCATCCTACGCTACCTGTAAATTCGTCACATCAGACCTTTCCCTAGACTTGATTTCTTGCCTGACACTAATCTGTAATTTATACAATGCCTTTGTCGGGATATTGGCCAATGCCAAGTCCAATGTCTCAATTTCGTTCAAGGGATTTGGTGTTGCCTCCTTGTCAATGAACAACATCGTAGGTGTTATGATAAAATTGGCGTTCCCCTTCTCTGTGAGTTGCATTGTTTCTCCAGCAAGCATTCCTTCCCTAGATTTCATTGGTTTATCTTTTTGTGGGTACTTCCCTAATTCTTAAATTCTCCAGTGAAGTTTTAACTTCTTGTACCTATTCTAAAATTGAATCCCTATGCTTCTCAACATTCTCCCACACCTCAGATAGTTGGTCTTTGACTGTTGTGGCTACCATTTCAGCATCATCTGTTGTCAATGGGTTTCCAATGGTTTTCTATGGATTTATGCTACCGAATTGCACGCAGACACACAGGCGGGTGCTACCTAAAGGCGCTACCAAAATTCTAGCAGAGGCTGAATTGTGCAGAGTTATTTTGCCAGTTTTGAGTCACTAATTAAAATCTTGGATTGTGAACAATTGAGAAGGTATTTTTGAAAACTAGAGGAGGATTATGTTTATAACATTCCAAATAACAAAAAATTCTCTCAGTTTTTTAAAATGTGTTATTCTTTGAGAGATATTAGACATAGAAGTGGCACTACCAACTGTTTTACAATGACGCTACCTAATTTCCTCTAGCGGTCACGGTTTTGATATTCTCCTTGTTGAGAGGTTGCCACCTGTCAAGGGGGATTAGAATGGCTTATCAAGGATTAGTTAGATGTCAGGGGACACCTTCACCTAATATTTATCTCCAGCAAAGGCCTCATGCAATGAGGTGGAGACATTTTATTTATGACTTCCAACAAATTCCTGAAAATTAGCAGTTTGTTGTATTTTTGTCTCTTTGATTGTTGCCACCTATCTCCAAGGTTTAGAATCCAATGGAGGAGATGGTATTTGACCTCCTAAGGTTATGAGGATGCTATTTTATATTTAAGGAAGGAAATATCTCTTGGAAAGGGGATTGATGAGCCAAGGGAGGCCGAGAGGCTCTATTTTTGTATTTTGACAGATTAATTTGAAGATAGCCTATCTTATCATTTTTTGTGTTAAGAATTCATTTGCAGAAGGAAGTGATGTTTAGCTACGTTTTTTCTTTGTTTTGACTCTTAAGGTTTGTTCTTCTTCAACAACAAGTGTGAGAGGGTTGCTTAGGAGGATCATTTGAGATATTCTACCTTGTGTGTTGCTAAATCTCTTCTGAAAAGGATCTTCAGATTATCATTCTTCTTCTACTATATCAATAGTATTCTTGAAAATCATTTTCACGTCTTTCTATTTGCATTTTTGTGTTTTCTCATAAAATTCTTGCACCTGAAAGAATTGAAAGGCTAAACATTGCTTTTGGCTGATCTGTTTTGCTGCATATGGAAGATGATTTGCAGGGATAAATTCATATGATTTTTCAAGTCCAACAGATAGCTTCAGCACTACCTCTCTCATAATTTCAAAATCAACTTTATTTTCGTATTTCTTGATGTGTAAGGCTTACCCCTATGCAATCATGGGGTGACTCCTTGCGCTAACATTTTTGGCATTGTTGTCGGGGATAGAATTGAGATGAATTAAAATCTCCCTAGGAAGAATGACATTGCATAGCTCTAGCTTTAGATGGTGACTGAAGTTGGATACCTTCAAGACTACACATTCACCATGGCGACTCCATTGTTCAGAATATTTTGGTGACTCCAGTGTGTTATCACTCCAAGAAACTCCTTAGGGTTGTAGACTAAGGATGCTTGGTAACTTTAAAATAATATGTAGATATGCTTGGAACAATGGGGTCTTTAAAGATCACTGTAATGGACAACTCATCATACTTCTAAAGAGACAGTGCTTTCAGGAAACAATGATCAGATCAATTAATTTGAAAGGGGGGGGATGATGAACACTATTCTTGATTGCCAAATACAACTGAATGTAGGGCTTAATGTAAGATAGAAAGAGATCCTTTACTTCAAGTCTATTGTAATAAACGAATATAAATTGGCCCAAGTCCAATTGTGCTATCACATCAACACGAGGCCCTTAAAATTCAAATAGCCCTCAAGCCCGCTTGTCAATTTGTATATCATGGAACTTTGGGTGCTATTTGTAGGGCACCCAATTTTGAGCCCGCCAGCCCGAGAACCCGCAATCCAAAGAGTGGCTAAGTATGAAATGCGGGATCAATACATGCTCTATAAAATCTTGTGTCCGTACTTTCTAAAAGTACATACTCATTTTTTTCAAAAATTTTCTTGCTAAGGAAGTTGGCGGTTTCACATCTTCAGATTTCACTTACTTTTATATCACCAGCCCGACCGACCGCTTCCCCATTTGATATTGTACAAAACCTTTTTGTCTAATTAAATTGTACAATATCAATATTTAATATTAATAATTTAGTATTAAAAATAATGTTTTTAGATAATGTTAAATAATTGATAGGGATTACCATCCGTAAACAATCGAAATATTGAGGCCGCCACCCTGGAGTCCATCTATCAATTTGTATATCACGGAACTCCGAGTATTGTTTGTACGACATGAAACAATAGGAGTGCAATGTTGACCCATCTAGCCCGCAGGTCCGCTTGTCAATTTGTATATCGCGGAATTATGGGTGCTATTTGTAGGCCACGGAACAATAGAGGTCCACTTTTGAGCCCGCTAGTCCGAGAACCCGCAATCAGCCTGGTTGGTCACTTCCCTGTTTCATATTGTAATAAATAAATATAAACTAACCCAAGTCCAATTGTGTTATCACATAAACACGAGCCCTTAAAATTCAAATAGCCCGCTTGTCAATTTGTATATCGCGGAACTCTGGATGCTATTTGTAGGGCACAGAACAATAGAGGCCCAATTTTGAGCCCGCCAGCCCGAGAACCTGCGACAAAAAGTGGCTAAGTATGAAATGATGGATCCGTACATGCTCTATAAAATCTCACGCCCATACTTTATAAAAGTACATATTTAGTATGTATTACTGGTTTCTTGGGAAAATTTGTAGGTGCGGAACTTGACGGATACATGTGTTCAGATTTCCAGCCACTTTATATCACCAGCCCCCAACCTCTTCCCCGTTTCATATTATACAAAAATTTTGGAGCCCAAGTTTCCGAATACGTGGGATTTTCTTTTAAATAATATATTTTTCATCCTTTAATAATTTTATGTAATTAAATTGTACTATATCAATATTTAATATTAATACTTTAGTATTGAAAATAATGTTTTCAGGTAGTGTTAGATAGTTGATAGGGATCAACATCCGTAAATAATCACAATCTTGAGCCCGCTAGCCCTAGAGTTCGTCTATCATTTTGTATATGGCGACACTCCGAGTGGTGTTTGAAGGACACGAAAAAACAAAAATGCAATGTTGAGCCAGCCAGCCCGCAAGTCTGCCTATCAATTTGTATATCACGAAACTCTTGGGTGCTATTTGTAGGACATGGAACAATAGAGGCCCAATTTTGAGCTCGCAAGCCCGAGAACCCGCAATCCAAAAAGTGGCTAAGTATGGAATGTGGGATCGATACATGCTCTATATAATCTCATGTGCATACTTTATAGTGCATATTTAGTGTGTATTACTCGTTTTTCGGAAAATTACTAGCTGTGGAAGTTGGCAGATTCACATCTTCATATTTCACTTACTTTTATATCACCAACTTCCCCGTTTCATATTGTACAAACTTGTTGGCTTGTGGTTTTCCGAATAGGCGAGTTACCGGATAGGCGAGTTCAATATTGCATTTCCATTGTTCCACCGCCTGCAAACAACACGTTGACTTCCGCGATCCACAAATTAGCAAACAAATTGAAATAAAAGAATATATACTATGCGAAGTCTAATGGAATAATCATATGAACGAAAGGACATTAAAATTCAAATTTGTCATTGTTATACTTGCTGTGAAGCTAACAGTACAAAAACTTTACTTAAACATCCAAGAAATGATTGTGTTGTAGATTTTCGATGCTTCTCTTATACAAACAGATCCTAGAAACTATAAACATCGCTCGATGTACCTATTCCTTGATTGAAGAACTTGTTAACATGTTTAATGCACTCCATAGTTATTGTTAAGACCAATTCCCGCTTCCGAAAATTGTCATTTTCTTTATCTTTTCTCTTTGCTTTCCCATTCTTTACTTACTCATTTTTCGAAAAATGTCTAGGTGCGGGATTGTCTGCCCTGGATATATCTTATGCCCTTTTGTTTTGTAACCCGCCCGACCACTTTCCATACTTGGGCATTTCTTCCAATATGTTTCGTGGGTTGGCGGGTGCACGAAATGTACAATGCTTCATGGCAATTCGCCATCACCGCTACCTTCGTACTAGTTTCCAGATATGCAATAATTAAGCTTTAATGCTAGTAGTTCATCCTGCAGGAATCGTTAAGATTATCATTAATGTCTACAAGGGCAGAGAAGATTTGTCATTATTATGAATTAAACATGATGCAATATGTTCTTGTGCGACGGTGGGTTGGAGCCTTTAAGAAATATCTAATTCTTCATCTCTCTTCGTTGTCACCACGACCTTCACCCTTTTTTCTAAATATGCAATTAGTGAGACTTAATGGTAACAGGTCATTCCACACGAACCCTGGAGATTGTCATTGATCAGGGAAAGGCTTGAGGAGATATTCCATTGATACGCATCAAACCATAATTTGTGGAGGGTTATATTATCCCTCCTCAATCTTCATTTCAAACATCGTCTGGAGAAAATGGAAATTCTCGTTAACTTGTGGCAGAAGTTCTGTCCAGATACAGTAAACACATTCCGACATAATGGCCAGAGGTTCCACTATTCTAGGGCATATTATTACTACGCATATCCCTCCGCCCATGACCAAAAAAGGAGATGGTTTGTTGGTACAACGAGAGATATATTTCAAACCAAATAATTCCAAGGCAAACATGTCTTCTCTGAGAACCTGCACAGTTGCATTGATGGCTTGCGCAAAGGTTGATGTCATGGATTTCGAGCCGGAAAAAGATCATCTTATGGGCAATGATATGACAATGGATGATGGCAATGCAGAGACTGTTCCCACTCTTGCGCCCAAATTGAAATCAACCATAATGAGTGGAAATTCCCGGCTCAGTAATGGCGGTCCCGACAACACAAAAATGAGTTTCAAAAAATAAACCGACGTTGAACGCAATAGTCGGATTGCAGCTCAAAAGTAGGAATTCCAGAGATCCAAATTAGTCTATTATGGGCAGAAGGTTTTCATTGTAAAGAAACGATATGTTGATGCTTCGAGAGATATATTTCAAGCCAAAAAATTATTCACTTGTGGGACTACTATCCTGTTCTCTGAATATACAATTAACATTTTCGGGAATCAGGTCCAAAACTCATTGTTGCAAGGCATATTTCTACTAGTCATCTCCTTCCACCCAGAATGGACTAATTTGGGCCTCTGAAATTTCACGTGAAACTTGTGTCCCTAAAGTTTTTTCGACTGTGCAGAGGTGGTTTCTTGTTGTGTCCTAACTTTCAGTTAAGGGCTATTCCATTTTCCCTGCAACTTTTTTCGTCTTCTTCGTCATGGGAAGCTTCTGAAAACTATCAATTTTACGACAGGATGATTCATCAAGGAGAAAACTGCAAGGATCCTGCATAGTGCAGATCTCGTGCTTGTATTTGTGGCAGAAACATTCAATGTTTTGGCCCGAAGAATTGGGTCCAATTTCTAGGGATAGATGTACAATACTCAGTGTTTTTTTTTTTTTTTTAAATGGATTTGCTATTAAAAAAATTGCCTTTGAGTCTTCGTTGCTACTTCTTTTCTGGATTTAAGGTTTGTTCTCATTGGCATGGTTCGGTGGTCTTGTAGTTCTTAGATATTGTGTTTAGTTAGGTTATTTTTTATAATATGGAACATGTAACAATTATATGAAAATATACTATGTCAATCCACCAGGCTTTTATGCAAACAAAAAATTTATTACACACAGTTTAAACCAACGTTCAATTATATTCGTAATGCAGATACAACATAG
>JASDQU010410760.1:0-10488 GCA_032191745.1 Picea mariana | reverse complement strand
GCCCAGAGGGCGTAAGTGAGGAGAGTGTGCCACTGACGAGGCTTGTCTTCGATGAGCCTTTTGACGATTCTTACCAGATTTTGTTGGTAGACTCAGCCTACTCATTTCCTTCAGGATAATAAGTTGATGAGGTGAAATGTTTAACCCCCAATTTAGATAAAAAATGAGTCATCTTAGCAGAAATGAAAGCAGGACCATTGTCTATAATAATTTCCAATGGAAGACCAAATCTGGAAAAAATGTTATTTTCAAGGAAAGAAATTACTTGATCATCTGTGGAATGCTTAAGTGGGACAAATTCAACCCATTTATAAAATAGTGTGTGGCTGTCAAAATAAAAACTTGTCCAACTGAAGAAGGAGGATTAATAGGACCAATAAAATCCAATCCCCACTTTGAAAAAGGAAAGTCTGGTAGGATAGGTTGTAATGGCATGGCTGAAAGGCGTTCTTTCCCAACCAATTTTTGGCACTTGTCACAAGATTTCGAAAAAACATAGGATTCATGAAAGATTGAAGGCCAATAGTATCCCTTTCTAATAATCTTGAAAGCAATGGTTTTTGCAGAAAAATGACCTCCTACATGGATGACAGAACTTGAAGAACCATGAGCTTCTTGCAACAATTTTTGTGTGTCTTCATTGTTTACACAGCGAAGCAACACACCATCAGCAGATCTTTGAAATAATAATTTTCCTATAATAACACATCTTGCATATTCAAGACGTAGTCTTCTATTTTGTTGAGTGTCTAAGTTATCTGGACATCTTTGGTTCTGTAAATAATAAACCAAATTCTTGTACCAGGGATGTTCAGACACAGGGAGAATCTGATCATCAATGTAAAAGAGAGATGAAAGGGAACTATCTTCTTCATCAATTTCTTCACCATCCTTAGCATGCTGAGCTAAGTGAAGGGCTAGGTCACATCCCTTGATAGTGGTAGAAGTCACGATATTCAAATCATGCTCCTAGATCTTGGAAAGACAATGTGCAAGCTTTCCTAAAAAATAAGTTTGTGAGAAAAAAAACTTCACAGTAGGTAAAGGGACCTTTACCAACGTATGCTTACCTAAGATGAAGTGGAGAAACTTTTCAAGAGCTTTAGCAAGAGCAAAAGCATGTTTCTCAATAAAAGAATATTTAAATTCATCATCAGACAAACTTCGACTCATGTAAGCCACTGGTTTTTCATTTCCTTGGTCATCATTTTGCATGAGAACAACAGAAACTGCCTCCTTGGTGGCATTAGTATATATCATGAATTCCTTCTCAAAATTCAGCTTCTCCAAAACCAGTGCAGGACTGATTGCTTTCTTGATCCCTTTAAAAGCATTTTCGACATCATTTGTCCAAGAAAAAGAACGATCTTGCTTAAGAAGATTATGAATTGGCTTGACCATCACAACAAAATCTGGAACAAACCTACAGACAAAGTTAATAACCCCCATAAAAGCTTGAACCTCATTTTTGGCAGTGGGAGCAGGCATATTAAAGATAGCAACAATCCTTTCAGGATCAATGCTTATTCCTAAATTAGAGACGATGTGTCCAAGGAGCTTTCCCTCGGTAACGCAAAAAATGGACTTGGAAGGGTTTAGAGAAATGCCAAATTTCCTACATCGCATGAGAACTTTTCTTAGATGACCAAAGTGATCTGATCGGATTTTAGAGTACACCGTTAATTCATCAAGGTAGATCTGAATGATCTCACTGATCAAATCATCAAAAGCTATTTGCATAGCTCTTTGAAAGGTGGCACCTGCATTAGATAAGACAAAAGGCATACGTTCATAATCAAAAGTGCCCCAACGAGTAATAAAGGTGGTTTTATATTTGTCTTCCCTTTTTATTTTGATTTGGTTGTAACCGGAAAAACCGTCAAGTAAGGACATCATTTGTGACCCTGCAACTTGCTACAAAATCATTTCCATGTTAGGGAGAGGGAAGTGATCTTTTATACTAGATCGATTTAATGCATGAAAATAAACGCATAATCTGATCTAACCAGTTTTTTTCCGAACTGGAACCAAATTTGAAACCCATTCAGAATACTTGACTGGAAAGATGATCCCATCCTTCAAGAGTTTTTCCAACTCCTTTTGAATATTTTCTTCTAGTGTGGGGTTGACAGGTCTTTGTTTTTTCCTAACTAGTTTTACGCCTTCCTTAATGGGGATGGCATGTTGTATAAGACCAGGATTGAAGCCACGAAGATCCTCATAAGACCAATAAAAAACATCTTGAAATTCACCAAGCATCCTGGCAAACTTCACTTTCTCTTCATCTAAACATTTGGCACCTATTTTAACATTCTTTGGAGTCTCAAGTGTCCTAATTTTCAAGAAGATGGTTTCACCCACCTTCCTCTTCGACTCCTCTTCTTTCTGTTTTTCCTTGTTGCATACATCACTCGAAGAAAATGAACTCTCTAGAGGAGTCAAGCCTTTAGGAATCTTGTTATCTTCTATGGATATAATCTTCTTAGGCTTAAAAGGTTTATTTTGAATAAAAGAACAAATTCTCTCATCGTTAGGGAAGACCTGCCAAGATTCTATATTGTAGTGGATATGTGGACGATACAAAGATTGGAAAGTACAATTAGGTCTGTGTGGCAGAAGTTGTCGATTAGGAGAGGCTGCAAAAATAGCTAACCAATCAGCCATCAATTTTAACTCCCTCTTAATATGAGTGATGTTGAAAGATAAAAGGTTTGAGATAAGGGCCCAAACAGTTTGGGTGTATCATTTCATTAACTTGTTGCTAGGAGAATAAATTTTACGTACAAGATTCACAACAAGTTCAGAATCCCCAAAAAATGAAAGGTGACCATAGCCAAGATTATAGGCGTTCTCAATGCCTAATAATAAAGCTTTGAATTTCGTTACATTGTTAATGCAAGTGAACTCCAACCAGTAAGAAAAGTTATGGATTTTTCCTACAGGAGAAATCAAGATAATTCCATCTCTGTTACCTTCGTTAGAGCATGAACCATCAAAGTGCATGTGCCACATACCATCATCTAAATCGATTTGTTCCATGGGAATGCTATCCTCCTCAGCAAAGATGGAATATACTCCTAGGTCCTCTTCAATATAGTTTACGTTAGGTTGTGGGATACTCTCTATTTAAGGTGATATCCTTTCTTATCTAAGGACTATAATGTTTTTTCGTTCTGAGGAACAGATAAATGTGTTCCGTTGAGTGAGAGGTATCCACCCGTTAAGGATTTCCAATATCTTCCTAAGATGATTGAGTAGTTTCTTACTGGCATATCAATTACCTAAATGTTGAGGGTTGTCTTTATTTCAGGATGAGCGCACAAAACTAAGGTCACATACTTAATTTCACCCATGGTCTTTTGTTGTAGACTATTATAGGAGAGCATGCTTTTGGCATTTTCATTTGTACAGGACAAGCCTAGTTCTTCCATAATAATCTTCGACATCACACTTGGGCCCAAACCGCCATCAGTGAGGCAACAATGGGAAATCTTTTCCATAATCTTTACAGAAATATAAAAATGGGGATTTTTTACAGGATATCTAAAGTTATGTACACCTACTTTATTTACAGAAGAATTATCTTCGTTTAACTCTTCATAAATATTGTCTACAATGAAATATTTTCCTTCCATGAATTGTTTCATATGCATCTGTTGTTCAGGGACGACAACCATGTCTAGAAGGGTTGCATATGCTTTGATGTTGGCCAACTTATTCAAGATATTTTATTTCGAAGAGGGGAGAGGGGGATTAATTCCTTGACTCTCAGGAACTTTAGGAACTTGGACAGTAGCAATGGGTGAGGATGATCTCGAGCTAGAAGAACGACGAGGAGGCTCAAATTTGCCCTTGGGAGCATAGGATTTGTTCCTAGTATTGATGACCATGACATATTCTGGCTCTGCAAAGTCTAAGACAATGATAGTATCTTCTAGTCTCTTACCAAATATCTTATCTATGACACTCTTCTTTACCTCACATGTGGTTTCCTCGTGGTGTTCCTCGCAGAAGTTACACCAACTTCGAGGCAAGATAGCTTTAGGCTGAAAATTATTTTCAACTGGATTTATAAAGGGGGGTGCAGAAGAGGATGAAGCTCCAAGGGTGAGAGGGGAGATAGTTCATTTCCTCTCATACGCTATCATATGATTGTTCATGTCTTGTACTAGTTGTAAAAGGGAGGACATTTATGTATGTCTAACCGATTCTCCCTGGGGAAGACCAATTATTTTAAGTTGTTCTTCATACTCTGAAAAAGTATGCAGAGTAGAACCGAGATTATCAATGGATTTTTCCTCAAGCCTATGATGGTATGGGGAAGGCAATGCATTGTATTAATGCATGAAAGAGGCTTGATTCTAAGGGCGGATGAGTTCAGGGATTTGATTGTATAACTTGGTGAAATACAAGTTAAAAGACTTGATGGTCTCACCATCCTTCTAGGTGACATTATTATATTCCCTTAACTTATTGGTTGGGCTTTTAGATTGAACATAAGTGGATCAGAACCAATATATTAACTCCTCCTAAATAGACAGGATCTTAGGTGGAAGGTCAAATAAATTGGACGCAACCTTTCCTTCCAAGGAATTGACGAATAAGCGCATGCAAGTATCATTGTCATTGGCTCCTATGCTATGACAAGCATTAGAAAATGTCACCAAGTGTTAAGTTGTGGTGACAGTGTTATTCCCTGAAAACCTAGGAAGATGCTCTTTAAATTTAGGAAGTGGACGAGTAGAAGGTGCTAGGTTAAGAGGATAGGACACATGCCACGGTGTGGCTGTGATGTCTTCTTCAAACTGAAAAAGCCCATATTTTTTAATGACTTTGGTGGGATTTTTGGTAGATTGGACAGGGATATGGTGGCTATATAAGCTATCAATCACCGATGAAGATGAATAATGAGAAGATGAATTACTTCTAGTGTGACCAAAGCCACCACTAGATTCCATCTTGTGGATGATAGATGAGGGAAAGAAAGATGAACTAGATGAATCAAACAAAGTTCTCCTTAGAGAACTTTGTTGGGCAGATAACACAACGTTCCTTCTTCCTATTTCAACAATAGGATTGATTTAATGTGATAAGCCTCTTTTTCTTCTAGAAGCACGAGAGTCTAAGTACATGAAAGAAAGGCCAAAACTGAAGAAACAAGAAGGTCACTGCTAATTTCTAGGTTGTCTACGTCTAGCTTCCAATCGTTCTTGAGCGCTAATATCTCGTTCAATTTCTTCCCATGAATGATTAAGCTCAACATGGGTATTGGCGGTGTCTAAAATGGTATTAAACAAGTTCAAAGCAATGTTAGTCTGATCTTGAAGATCAGGCACAATATTGGGCTGCCTTGCAACAGGCACAGTGATTAAGAAATAAAGTAGTCAAAGAATCAATATCAGAAAAATAGATGTATCGATGAAAATCGAGTATAAAAAATAACTAGAGAGATATCGAAGATCTCCCCAGTATGGTCGCCAAATAAATGTTGAGGAAAATATATGAAATGATCTTACTCAAACATTTTCAGATTCTTCTTGGCTAAAGAAAAATAGATGGAAATGTCACCCTAGGTTTATAGCCATCAAAAATAAAATCATAACTCAAAAGTATTAATTACAAGTGCTTAGGCTAGTCTTTTTCACAAATAAAAGCTTGTTGGAAAATTCAGTTTAATATGATTTTCTGAATATAATAGTTGTTGAAAACAAGTGTAGAGACATAAGTAAGACACTAAGATGATAATCAAGACAGATGAGACATAAAGAAATCCTTTATTTCATTCCAATTCACCAAAGAGTCATTTTCTTTACAAAATATCATACAGAAATTTCAGACCAAAGTCAAACTTAGACATCCTTGATGGAACATACAAAATGACCTCTAACAGAAAATCAAAATTGAACTCTAAAAGCTGGATTAGCTTGCCATAGATTGTTTCCCACTTGACTCTGCACAATATCCTTTGTCAGTCATGAAAACTAATTCACAAACAGACAAGTCTACACAGACTATCAAAGATAGATCAACACCTCTGAAAAACAAGTGTTTGAATGATGTAATTCATCCCTAAATGTTGTTGTCTACAATAAGACCCTGCTATCATAAAAGAGAATTAGGCTTGTGATAAATTAAGGAATGAATGAAAACTGAACTATCTCAACATAAACTCAAAGAGCAAACCTTAGTATGCATCTCCTTCTATCCTCCTCTTGTTCCTCCCTTTTCATTTTCCTTTAAGAAAATTAGAATTGGTTGAAGTGGTTGAACCACCTCATTAGTTAAGTTAACTAAAAATCAAACACTTTTAGTTAAGGGGGGAAGAGCAATAAATCATCATAAAGGTTTTAAATAAATAATAACCAGTAGGTGGGACCCCTTGTGACTCCCTTTAGTTCTCAACAATCATAACATAACTAGTCAATTAAACAAAACACCCCTCCTTGTGACTCTCCTCATCACATCCATATTTGAAAATTTATCTCAATAATATTTGTAACCATTTCCAAAATATATTACCAACCTATCCAAAAACAAGCTATACGAAAATCTGAACTCAATTGCCATCAACAAATAAAAAATTAAAATCCATATTTTCCAGTTTGTGAGGCAATCTTTCCCTTGTTGACGCTATCATCTTTTAGTCCTTCTGAACCTGCCTTTGGCTATGTAGAATATTTAAGCCTCATCTCGTTGATCATATGAGAGAAATCATCCTTCCAATGCATGTGGGAGGACACAGATTTATCAGAACTATATGAAGATGTAGAAGGGGCAATATCATCTTTCTCTTTGATAGGGGCATAGTAGGCCTTGGTTTTCAACCTTTTATTTGAATAGCCCATTCATGTATTCATAATTTATTAGCAAATAGTTCCTTTAACAACCATACATGAAAACTCTTTATAAATATGAAAAATATTTTGGCTCAACAACATATCAGACTCATGCAATCCAATCCATATAAATTGTTTAACTATTGTCAATGAACAAGGGGTGAACAAAAGGTTCTGGGATATGCGAGGGGCTTGTATTTAGCAAAAAATGATAAAATGAAGGGGAAAAGAACACGATTACTTTTCAAAGACAACAAACAATCAACTGTAATGCAGACCAAAGAAAAAATTACTGTGATCCAACCAAGAAAACGTAACTTCCAACTACTTCAATACAAAATTCTCCTTGACTGCAATCAATTTTAGAGGAGGGAGTGAAAAATGAATGTGGGAAGGCGATGGGGTTGTAATTAGCAAAAAGAGAAATAATGGTAGGGAAATAGAGAAGGTAGTGTTCATAAAATTAATTAAGTAGTATGTAAAACCATTCTGTAAAAGGAAATACACCAACCAAATGACCACTGTAACCCAAAAAAACAACAACTGTGTATAGTCCAAACAACTTTGTGCATTAACTTGCTCCCTGTTTGGAATCAAATATTTAACACAGTGTCATCAAACAAGAAAGTATGCATTCCACAACAGTCTGTAGGGGAGCTCTATTCATCTCACTAATCCATTTAATATTTTAAAACAATTCCCAAATGCATAAACAATCACTTACTTCCACTCTATTCAACATCAAAATCAACCACTTCTCACGAATTATTTCAATCATCAAATACAATTCAAAGGTCATGATCAATTCTGTCTTTTAAAAATTAAATTGCAATGAGTTTATGCAGTCACAACATCTATGCCTACCACTGTCAAAATCATGGTATTCATTTAACATACATAGTGGATAGTCAACACCATAATCCATATTTAAATTGCAAAGATCCTGACTTTCCATTTAAACACATAGACAACAATCACCACTTCAACTCATGCTATGTTGTGGGATACACAACACCCTTCAACCAAACGCAAGTGTATTTATGTGACTGTACAGACCCAATTTTCTTTGACTCTAAATACTCAAAATGCCAAGATATCCATCCAATACAATGAGGCAGCAACAACAGGCCCGATTTCAAAACACAAATCGATCAAAATGCAACAAAACCATATTTAAAATATTGTGATCCTCTCTGATGGCACGATCAAATAATCATAACATACACAGTGGGTGAAAATGTCATAATCATCACAATTGCAATAACCCATTTAGCAATTAAGAAAACACAGTCACAATAATCGTTAACTCATGTTGTAGGAACACCACACATACCATACATCATGCGTGAGACATCACAGTGCATTAATCAATTGTAAACTAATGCCTAGTTAACATTTCAATACTCCCAATGCAAAAGACAATGACTGTGTATCAACCCCATTCTTCAATCAACCAATTTCAATGCTAAACTTATCAATTTGACTATCATAATAACTAATTGCAGAGACTATAACCAAAAACTACTGTCAGGATAATCAACAAAGACGAGTTGACAATAGAGAATTATCGACAATTCATTACCAACTCATAACCATCGAACATGTATCCAACATGACATAAAGGGTTTCCTTTATCAAAACTGAACTATGAATAATCAAGGATTGACCCTATGGACCAACACAGGGAGACATGGAATCGACTCTCAACACCAAGTGGAAACCTTCGAGACCCATGGTGCATGCACATGCTATACCACAAAATTCTTTGCAGACAGGGTGACAATCCTTGTGATAGAGGAGACTATGAACAAAGGGGCAAGGCTCCATTTTGATTATGTAACGACACCTAGAAAACGCAGGGTAGAACCCTCGTGGCCTTCCCAATCAACCCAAGCATGTTGAGACAGAGCCAAGAAATAACAGTCACATTAAGCAAGCCCTTTGGAAAACAATCATCACAACCCCTTGTGTGACATTAGTAACATGAACGAATTCATACCCAAGTGAAGAAAAGTGCAGTGACACAAAGCATTCCAAAAACCTAGAAAACCCCATAACGACAAACGACCAGGTATGGTGATACGAAAGTGTGGAGATAGTTGTCCAGTATAGACCAAACGAAACCCTCCATTAAAATAGCAAGGATGACAAAGAGCCTTTAGGGATGCTAACAATCATAACAACCCAATACAGTGTAACTTCAGATATTACTGCGATGAAAACCCACACCAATCATACAAAAAAATATCACCAAAATACACAATTTCCATACATTAAGAAAGCACGAACCCATACATACTGAGCCACTATCTATTTCATAACCAGATAAAATTCATGGATGGCCACAAAGACATACTTGCAACCAAAAGCACCTTAAAAACACGAATTAGCTAAGCAATTCTCCCTCTGCTTGAAAGTCAGAGCCTAACCACAACAAACTCAATTGAAACAATAGACTGATTAGGGTGGCGGCCAGTGGAAGGAGTAGGAGTGACGTGCAATAAATGCACGTCACCTCCACGCTCAAACTCATTCAATTCCTTAGTATGCGCTAGCCACTAATCCATTAATATTCCCAATTGAACCATGCATTGAAATCAACTTCCCTTAATTGCCAAGAGCGCCACCCACATATCACCATTTCAAACTATACAGTAAGGTATAACAACTATATTTCCATAGAACTCAATAACGCGCATAGCTATTATTTGTTATCTAGGATTCACAATGATCGTTTTAATTCATTTAGTGTGTAAAAATGTTAGTATAAACCATTTCCTTCCTTTTGCAGTGTTTTGTTTACATTGCTTTATTTATTTTCAATTGCTCTTTATTTGTCGTTACTAACATGTGTCTTTTACAGGTGTCAAAGTAATGAATCCAAGAACATATAGTAATGACAACAATAGATATCATAAGCCATCATGGCATTTGAGTCTAAAGCAAGAGAACAACATGTATTAGCCCTCATCCATCTTTCTTGAATAGAACCAACCTCGATCATTAATCATTCTCAATCCTGTAAGAAGTGTCGAACAACAATAAAACATCAAATAAGACCCAGATCTGATCCTCCAAGCTACAAGGGGGTCCCACCTACTAGTATATATATATTATTAGCTTATAGTTAATAGGCTTTAGCAATACTTTGTAGTCGAAATCCTCATTGTGATTTTAACCGTCAACACTAGGCTGGATTCTTAGCCAAGTGAATAACACTTTGACTATCACAAAATAACTTTACTTTGTCCTGCATCCTTCCAAACTCACCAAACAAACCTTTCAACCAAACTACATCTTTGCAAGCATGTGAAGCATCTACGTATCCCGCTTATGTAGTGGATAAAGAAACAATGTTCTGTAGCTTTGAAATCTAACTAATAGCTCCACTTGTAAGAGTAAAGACATACCCTTAATTCGACCTTCTCTTGTCTAGATCACCTGCAAAATTAGAATCAACATATCCATAGACTAATTCACAATCATTGTTATAAGTGATACGATAATCACTTGTGCCCCTCAGATACTGAAGCACCCATTTCACTGCTACCCAGTGCTCTTTACCTAGATTTTCCATATACCTGCTGACAACCCCAACTACATGTGAAATGTCTGGCCTTGTACTAATCATCACATACATTAAACTTCCTAC
>JASDQU010410748.1:0-10488 GCA_032191745.1 Picea mariana | reverse complement strand
GTACCTACTACCACTACATGTCCCTTACAAAGGGTCAAATATTGTCATTTTAGTGCCCAATTGCTTTCACAATATCCTTCTAGTAAAAGTTTGGAGGTGGACAATGGGAACCATGCGTGTTGTATTGTTCTGCTTTAAGCATAATTGAAATTGACTTGTAAGATTGAAAATTCTGATAAAAGTTTGAAAGTGGACAATGGGAACTATGCGCAACAGATTGATTTCATCCATGACATCACAAAACCTCAACTTTATTAAAAGTGGTTGGTGACTTGCATGCATTATCCCATTTTCTTTTAATTTTAATAAATAAAAGTATAATGTATTATAAATATATTTTCGAATAAACGAAAGGATGGTGAAAGTGAATAATAATTAATATTTTGTATGTGAGATATATGATGATATATCGATAATGATGATTCATATTAATTGAAATTAATTTTCATTTATCGAATTGAATTTTCAAATTAAAGAATTATTTGATTTTTTTTTTAATTTATTTTATGTTTGAAAAGGATTAAAGAAACATTTTTTTAAGTCTTTGTAATTTTGATGAGTTAAAGGGTTAGAAAGGTCGGTATTGTAATAAGTATTTTAAAATTGATTTTTACTATTGACATATGCAAGACGTTCTAAGAAAAAATGTTTTTCATCCTCCACCTTCTTAATATTATAAAGATGACAAATTCTTTTATCCCATCCCAATTTAAGAATGGTTGAACACCTTATTTCATAATGGAGCTCATAAGAGTTCATTCTTATTTTAACAATGTTGTTTTTCTTCTTTATGCTAGTTATAACAAAGATAGATTTTTGATCTTCTAGATTAGAGTTTATGACCTCTTTATAGTATCTTAATTTCCTCTTACCCTATAATTTTTTTATCACACCACAATTTCTCCTTAAATTTAGATGTAATAATATTTTTAATGGTATCATTATTCTGCAAAGTGACATCCTCTATTACTCAATGATTTAGCCAAGACATGGCATCTTTATGCCAACTCCTCTTGGGTCGTAGATTGTTTTGACTATAGTTTGAAGCAATCTTAGGAAGCCTCTAATATTTTATCATGTTAATTATCATATGAATTCAGATTCAACTATATATTCCTAGCATAGACAACATTAATTACTCTGTTATTGGGTGCATAATGTTTATCATACACTTTCACATTACCCAGTAACATAATTATTAATAGTGAATAGAATGTGAAAATAAACGACAAACATTATGTACCCAAAAACAAAGCAATTAACATTGTATACGCTAGGATATATATCATTGAATTTGAAGTTCTTCGAACTCGATGATATATACCTTGACATATATAACATTAATTTCTTTATTGCTAAACACATAATGTTTACCATTCACTTTCACATTCCCCTTCACATGTTAGAAAAGTACATTAATAATAAATTATATTTTTAATAAAACAAAAGAAAATGAAATAATGCATGCAAGTCACCAACAACCGTGAATAAAGTTGAGGTTGTGGTTATATCATACATTTTGTGATGTAAAAGGTGAAATCAATATCTAATATTCTCTAATATTGAGTGTTTATTGATGGCCAAAGAGAACAAGGAATGGATACCTAGGACAAAGTATAAAGGAGATTGTTTTTTTTTCAATATGAAGTAGGATAATTAGTTAATAAAATGCACATTTTTTAACAAGGTTTCATTAGAATTTGGTTAGCCAAATCCAACCCAAAACGCTAAAACATGGTTAAAATGAATAATGTTGATGTGACAATCAATTTTGAGGCATAAAAGAATCCCCAGACCTCCAAAATACACAATCTTAACGACTTACTTTCACCATTCCAATAATGCAAAATCAAATTTTATTGGATTCTAGTAAAAAAAATCGAAAATGAACATCAAAGAAAGTGCATTTCATTAATCTTTTATCCTACTTTTCAACATAATACAAAGGGAGCATTATAGAATCATAATTGAATAAGATCTCATTTTGAAACCACTAATCTTATCCTTAACTATTTGTGTGACTTTACACTCAAATTTCACAAATTTTTGAAGTTTAAAATGATTCTCATGCATGCTTATTGGGTAACATCCACATCTAACCATATGTTGTGATGTCAAAAGAACATAATAACACATGTAAACAACAATAATTAGTGTTGGAAAAAATCTTATTAGATTTGTTAGAGATTAAAATACTAAATGATTTACCCAACAAACAATGATGAAGTTTCTTGATTGCAATGGTTTCAAATTTAAATAATATAGCTGAAGCCTCATTGTATCTCCTCCTTGCCATAAATCTTGGTGCACCCTCATATGAGAGATTTCATGTGCCAAATATATAGATAGTTTACGTCTTTAACTATTACGTGAGATAAAAGGAATTGCTAGTAATATTATTTGGAGGGACAAAAGAAGGGAATATGGACAAATATTTTAGAAGAAAAAACAATTCACGCGGAAGTAAGTTTTAGGGAAACATTTTGGTAATCCGCCATTTCGTAAGGGTAAGTAATGTGTTTTAGAATAATGTTGTTTTGTGAATATATATATTTATATTTATATTGAGAAAAAATGAAAGAGTTATGAATAAATGAAAGAATTAGAGGTGTGTTATAATTTGAAAGGAACATGATTAATATATATTTATATGCATCTCTTATCTATTAAAGATTGAGAGTGATAAAATATAAATATTGTTGTTTAAAAATTTATGATTAAGATGGATTTATGTTATTTATTCATTATTTATTTTTTTAATTTAGTGGTAGTTTTTTTTTTACATTGCACTTTCAATGTTTTTGTTTTGTAAATAAAAGAGAACTATATATCGATATTCACATATGTATGTGTCAATACAAAATTAAGAGTTTTCCACCTGCCCTATCACAACTGGGAAACCAGGACAAGTGACTATCAAAAATCAAGTGCAACTGTGACTGTAACTGTAACTGTAACTGTAACTAACAAAAAAGATCAGAGTGATCCATTGAACAGTGGCCATGGCTGACTGTCTTACAAAGCTTGACAAAAAATTTCAATTCTCTGCATAATTGACTAAACCAAAATAAAAACATTAACATGGGGGAGCTAGCTCGGGCTCAACCATCCATGGACGTTGTAGGTTGGGACAAAAAAAATTCCGCAAATTGGGCACCGATTGCTTGCAGGAGCAGCCATCATCGCTTCAAGAAGGAGGTCCATATTTTGTCCTAGGAATTTCTGAATATGTGCCTAGTCATCCATTTTCTTTCGTAGCTCGAAGATGAGCTGAAGGTGCTCGTCTGCAAGTTGATTTGGGGTAGGCGGAGGCGGCTCCTCCATCATATCTGCATCCACTGCATCCAATGCGTCCACTGCATCCAAGTCTACATCCATTGCATCCATTGCTGTCATTGTTTTCAATGGAGTAGCCACTTGCCAACTGGGAGGAATTTCTTCCTCCACCACGCATTTTCCAGTTCTATAAAAATGATTTGGAGTGTGGGCCCTAGGCGAGGAAATTCCTAGGCAAAGGCTAGGCGGAGGGAAAAAGTTATCGGGAGGGAGAATTTCCTCCTTGAATGGACCGCTACTAGGGTCATTGGTGGGAGTGGGGGTGGGGGATTGGGGTTGGTGAGGTTGGTTATGGCGTTGTTTGAGATGACCAGTGATTATGATGGCAAGCTGAGAGGGGGGGAGTCGATTGCGCCTGGTATGGGTGTAGTACAATGGACCCCTTCAGGACTTGCCCCTCTCTTTGGGCATGGTGTGAGTGTTTTGTTGAGGCTTGGTATGGATGAACAATGGAGGGATGACTGTGGGCAGCCAAACAGGCAGGCACAAGGAGAAAATGATGTGGGAGAGCTAGGGAACTGTTGAGCATAGGGTGAAGAGAAAGTCGAGGAGCAGTTGGGTACAAGGCAGGGGAGGAATGAGAGAACGATCCAGTGCAGAGGCCTTCATAGTGCCTAGTGAATTGACATGGGCGAGAGCCATGAAGGTCGAGGTGACTGCAAGCCTGATGCAGGTTGGGCGTACCTGCATCAGNGAGCATAGGGTGAAGAGAAAGTCGAGGAGCAGTTGGGTACAAGGCAGGGGAGGAATGAGAGAACGATCCAGTGCAGAGGCCTTCATAGTGCCTAGTGAATTGACATGGGCGAGAGCCATGAAGGTCGAGGTGACTGCAAGCCTGATGCAGGTACGCCCAACCTGGTTCGCGCAAGGCTGCATTAAGTTTCCTTGGAGTGCCCATCACACTTCCATTAAACCACAGTGAGTGTGGGTCATTCAAACTGGAGGGACGAGAGGTTGGCAGAAGGGATTAATAGCTCCCCACATGGCCTAACACCACCTGGCTCTCATTGCGCTCCACCTGTCACCCCATCCGAGAGAGGGTAATCCAGAAGATCTAGTTCCTTGCATTTAAGCAATAACTGCAAGCTCTGGGACTGCCTTGAGTCAATGTAGAAGTCTTCTTGCGTGTTTACTCCCGCATTTGCTAGATTTTCCACCACCTTTTTGGCCTCACGTCTTATGTGTGAGGTGATTAGAGTAAGGGTGGGCTTGAGAAGAGCTTTCAGGCTATTGAGGGGCCCAATGAGGCACCAACTAGGGGTGATTTTCTCCGGGTCCTTTCCTGTGATGATTTTGGTGGCGAGATTGATGATGAATCTGGAATCCCCTTCTATTATTAGACAAGTAAGGTTGTGATCTAAAGCCATTTGGATCCCTTTACTTAGTCCCCATATTTCTGCCGAGTTATTTGTGTCATGTCCTAGATTCTCTTCTAATAGGTACTATATTTGGCCAGTGTTGTCCCGAATAACAACTCCATACCCAAAGAGACCAGGATTTCCTTTGGAGGAAACATCAAAGTTGACTTTATGGAAACTTAGGGGAGGAGGAAGCCATGAGGAGGGACTAAGAGATGACAATTTTTGGGTTGGGTTCTAGGGAGAGAGAGTGGGGGTCAGGGAAAAATTCCAAGAGCTTAGAACAAAGGTTTCAGAGGGGTCTGAAGGGAAATCTTCATGGGACCAAGGGTGGAGTTTGAGATTTTCCATAATATTCTTGTGTATGTTGGTCTAGAGGACCAGGGGGGGGAGGCCTGATAATGGAAAATTCTTCTATTTCTCTCTTTCTAGAGTTGCCAGACTATGAAGCAGGGGAGGAATTTACACATTATATTTAATATGGGACTTTTGTAGGAGCCATCTCCCTAGTCTTTGAAAGTGTTAATGATGTTATTTCTTTCCTGATTGGTCCTTCTCATGATTTGGGCAGCCTGTGTCTAGATTAGCTCGTTGTATGGGAAATGATTAAGGAGGTGTTCCATGGTTTCTTCCTGCTCTTGACACAAGTGGAAGATTTAGGGTCCTATGAAGCCTCTTCTCTCGAGGTTGTCCCAAGTTAAGATTTTATTTTGAACCATTAGCCAGACAAAGGTGGATATTTTCAGCCAGAATTTAGATTTCCATATTGTTATCCATTTATTCGCTTTTTGATTGTTTTGGGAGTTTACCTGCAAGTTGTAGCCTTCTTTGAGTGTGAAGTTTCCATTGGGAGTATACCCCCATTGGAGGATGTCTGGGTCTGTGCTAATCCATATTTTCCTTCATTGGATCATTTCTTTCCAATGTTGTAAGTTACAATCTTCTTCCACATGGAGATCATGAGTAATCTCTTTCCATCTGCGCTAGGGGGGGTTGATGGAGGTGTTCACCCAAAGATATGCCACTTTGAGGGAGGGGAGATCCTGAATTTGATTCATATAGGATTTCATATTATCCTGATTTTGCAGGGGGGGCGTCTACTGCCAGGAGTCCATCCAAAAAAGTGCACTTTGACCATTTTGGATTTCCCAAAAGGCATGTTCTTGTATTAGAGGGTGATTTTTCCATGCAACATTCCAGATGTTGGATCCATGGACCTTATCCCACATCCAGATTAGGTGATCTTGAGAAGTGTTTGGGGCATATTTTTGTTTCTAGAGTTGGGCCCAAATCTCTAATGGGGATTTGAGCCATTGCCACCAAGTTTTCGTGCCCATTGTGCCGTTTAGTTTTCCTGGATCCCGAAGGCCCAGACCTCCCATTGATTTGGGCTTGCAAATTTTTTCCCAGCTGACCAGAGCCCACTTTTTATTTGTATTGTGACCATGCCAGAGGAAGTTCCTCTGGAGGATTCTTATTCATTTTATGATAGATTGGGGTGCAACAAGGGCTGAGAAAAGATAGGTTGGGATGGCTTGAAGCACAAATTTTAAAAGAGTGAGTCTATATGGAAGGTTGAGGGAGCAGAAAGTCCAGTTGCTAAGGAGATTGAAGATCGAGAGTAGAAGGGAATCCCAGGAGCTGTTGCAAGTGACTGAGTTTGAGAGTGGGAATCCCAAGTATTGAGAAGGTAGGGAGAAAATTGGTATATTTAGAAAACATGAGATATGTTGTTGGGCTGCTACATGCATGTTGAAAAAGAAGAGTTGAGATTTGTCCAGGTTGAATGAGGTTCTTGAGGCTTCGATGAAGTCATTGAGAATGGTTCTTAACTTACCATCTTCCTGGGAAGTGGGGGTGTTTAGGAGCATGGTGTCATCGAAAAATTGGCTATGCGAGGTTGCTGGTTGGAGGCCATGAAGATTGAGGCCTTGAAGTGAGCCATTCTGGATGGATGCTTTGATGTAGTGGCCAAGGACTTCAACCATTATAACAAAAGGAAGGGGGATAACGGGTATCCTTGTCTTATGCCTCAGGTTGGGGCGAACGGTTGGGAGGGAATACCATTGACCAGGATTGAGAAAAAGTTTGAGGAAGTGAGGTTCAATATCTAGGAGATCCAATCTTTGTTGAAGTCAAAATATTCCAAAAGGGCTTTCATGTATTTCCATGTTAGTTTATCAAAATATTTTGAGAGGTCCAGTTTGAGTAACATACCTGGGGCACGAGTGCTTTTGAGAGAGTGGATGATTTCGTGGACCAGAATAACGCCGTCCATTATTTTCCTTCCTTCTACATATCCAGACTGTTCTTTGGAGATGATGAAAGGGAGAATGGGTTTTAGCCTTAGAGCTATGAATTTGGAGATGATTTTGTAGATCACATTGCACAATGTTATTGGTCTGAAGTTCTTTGGATTGGTGACTCTTTCTTTCTTGGGTATGAGAGTGAGGAAAGTGGGATTTAGTGATGGAAGGACTTTGCCAGAAACCCTGGATTCCTAGACAACTAGCCATACTTCTTCACATAACGTAGGCCAATAGTGGTGGAAGAAATCGGTGGTGAAATCATCTGGGCCTGGAGATTTTCCCTTGGGGAGATCATGCACTACTTGATCTACTTCAGCTTGCGATATGGGTCGCATTAGGGCCACATTCTGTTCTGAGGAGATTAAGGTTGGGATGTTATGAGTGATCCTATCAATGGTTGGAGTCCTGTCTGTGAGGGGTTCTGAGAGTAGATATTTGTAGTAGTCGTACAACTCATTTGATATTTCCCCATGGGTTAGGATGGTTTTACCTTGGTTGTCTTCCATATTTGTAATGCGATTGATGAAGCATCTGTGGATCATGGATCAGTGGAATAATTTGTAGTTTTTATTCCCCTCTTTAAGCCATTGAACACGAGATTTTTGCTTTCATAAGATCTCCTCCTGCTTGTATATTTCTTCTAGCTGCCTTTTGAGAGTATCCTCTTCCTATTTTTGTTGGGAATCTATATGACCTGTTTGGATGTTCCTCTTATAGATATCTTCAAGTTTCTATTCTAGTGCTTTTTGGTCATGAAAGATGTTTCCAAATGCTTCTTTGTTCCATTGGTGCAATGGGTGCTTGAATTTTTTTAGCCTTTGTTAAAATCTGTACATTCTAGTTCCATGATGGATCTCTACATTTTCCCACCATAGTTGGGATAACTCCTGAAAATCCGGGTGGGATAACCAAAATATTTCGAACCTGAAGGGTTTGAACTTTGGAGTGGATATTGTGTCTATCCATAGCTGCACTGTCCAATGGTCTGATCCTGCTTTTGGGAGAATGTTGTCTTCGACTATTGATCCTTCTAGCAGAAGGGTTTCAGAGATTAGGAAGTGATCCAATCTACTTGCAATTTGTTGGGGGCCTGATATCCTGTTGGACCAAGTGAAGGTGCCATTTCCTATTTCAATGTCGACTAGTTTGATATTATCTATGAGTTCCTAGAGTTTTGAGTTGTCCTGCTCCATGTGTTTCTTCCCTCCTATTTTTTCCTCAAGAGTGAGGATGATGTTCAGGTCTCCTATGATTATCTAGCATTTTTTCCCAGCAAGTGATCCTAGATATGACATGATTATGAGGAAAAGATCTTTTTCTTGGCTGCTTTGAGGGCCGTAAGCATTGGTGATCATTCCATATTTTTCAGATCCTGTTTCTTGGTAGTGATAAGTTATAGTGCTTATCGTAGAGAGTTCTTGATCCATTATCATCGTAGCTAGATTCCAAAGAATGACGAGCCCTCCTACTGCTCCTTTCAAGTCCAAATGCTAATAGTTGCATTGTCTCCAACATATTTTGAATATGTCCTCCGCTATTTGTCCTGCACATTTTGTTTCTTGTAGCAGTAAGATGTCTGGGTCTTCATATTTTATACAGTTTCAAAGAATCCTTTGCTTGGATCTTCCATTTAAGCCTCTAATGTTTCATGTGATGATCTTCATCATTAACAGTTGGGGGGGGTGAGAGAAGGAACTTTTCGAGAGGTGTTGGATTTGTCCTGAGTTGATCATGTAGTTACCTGCCTCATTTATCAGTTCTTGAACATATTTTTGTCCTCGTATTTTGTTTTCCTTGGGGATTTTCCTGAGATCTGGGTTTGGATCAACACCTCTACCTAGCCTAGAAGTGGCTCCAGTTGTAGAGTCTAGGAAGACCTTGTGGATTTTTCTGATTTGATCATCCGGGATGGTTTGGAGGTCTTTTTTGTTTAGCGCTTCTTCTAGCTTATCTAGATCTATGTCCGCCAACTCTTGCTTATTAAACTCCATTATCGTATCCTCTTCCATCGTTGGGCTCTTTCTTGGGTTCAAGGGGGATTGAGATTCTGGATTTATTATCGTCTCTGTGTGTGGCTGTTGCTTTTGTTGTTTCCCCTATCTGCTGAGAGATGTGGGTTTTCTATCTCTTCTACCTCTGGAAGATGATTGAGGGCATCAAAGGAGTTGGTGTTGGAATTTCTTCACCCCCCCTCCTTAGTGGGGTTTCTTTTGTGTTTTCTTTTTGTGATTTTGGGCCCGTGTGAACCCATCTTTCATTTTCTCCTTTGTTTCTGGTTTGGCTGGGGCATTGAGGGGGGAGTCCCTGAAAAGGTGCCCATGTTCATGACATTTCCTGTAGGGAAATGGTATGTGTTCATAGTCCATGGTCTGAGCCCATTCCTCATCCTAGTATTCCAGTGTGACCGAACTGGTAGGGATTTTGATATGTCCATGTAGACACAGATTCTTGCATAAGATGTGTATTTTCTTTGCTTGGTGGCTTCTGAGGACTTGACATTCCTGCCAAGAGTGTTGCCTATGCCCGCTAGTATCTCTTCTAGAAAGAACTCTTGAGGCAGGGAGTAGAGTAGGATCCATATTGGGACGTAGGCAAAGTTTTATTTTTTAGGGCTGAAGCAGTCCGTCCAGAAGCGTAAGTACAGGCCCGCTGAGTTGTGGAAGTATGGTCCGCTTTCAAAGATGTGGTCTTTGTCTTCCAGGTTGTAGAATATCACTATGAAAAACCCTTTGGAACTTAGCTGGAGCTCATAGTCTCCTTTCAGAGTCCACCAGGTCTTGATCCAATGTGCTAGGTCTTGTTCCGACGGTCAGAATCCAAGAATTTTGCCAATGAGTGCATGATCCCTCATGAACTGGGTATGCTCGCCTACCCTGGTTGATTTTATGACATATTTTGGCGTTGTTGGTGTCTGTGGGATGCATTTTCCCAGTACCCAGGTTCGAGAAGATTTTGGATGCGATGATTTTTCATCCATGCTCGTACCTATGTCTTTTCCAATCTCTTTGTGCAGGATTTGTTCCTGTAGATGCGGCGAGGGTTCGAAAGGTGGCTGATGCAATCTGGAGGTTTTCGTCTTGTGCGCGACTATGTTTCGATAAGAGGGGGATTTCACCCATCTGTCTTCAGTCATCTTACTTTGTCAGGGAATGTGGCAGGGCAGGTGCACCAGGCATGAACATAGGAGATCTGGTGGTGCTAGGGTGCAAAGGCACGCAGTGCATGAAGGCTCAAACCCTAGGCGCGCTCTGTCTCCTTTCCTCTTCTACACATTATTACATTACACTTTCAATATTGTAACACCTTCTTGGTGTTAATTTCTCAAATATATGATTACACACATGAGCAATTAAATAAAAGATATATTTTTAATAAACTTTTTAAAATGCACATGATTGCACAAGAGTTTTGTAAAATAAGATTATATTAGAAAAAAAAAAAAAAAACTATAACAACTAATAACTTAGTGTTAGTCTTAAGAACAA
>JASDQU010410742.1:0-10456 GCA_032191745.1 Picea mariana | reverse complement strand
CATATATTATCGATGCTTTTTAAGCATCATTACATTTCTTGTTGTATAGACAGGTCCATATAAATGCATAACCGAGTCTTCCATGAAACCAGATGTAATATCTTTACCATCAAATAAAACAAAAGGATGAAGTGTAGAGGAGGTCCATATCATATCTTGGAAATATAAAATTTATACAAAAAGACCAAAAATAAAACAAGTTGTGGTAACATCAATCAATTAAGTGGACTAATTTTCATGAAAATACCCATGATAGTAACCCTTGCTTCTTGTTGCTACCTATTCTTCAATATGCCATTGACCATAACCTAGCTGCAAGGCTTTTTTGGATAGCCTGTCTACCAACCGGTTCTGCTCCCTATATAGATGAGTGAAAGAGATAGTGTCAAATAAATTGATTAATCTCATAAATTCCTCATATATTGGAACAAGACGGGAAATGTGACATCGTTGAACTCATTTTTCCCAGTTGATGATTAACATTGAGTCACCAAGTACTTGCAATGATCTACAACCCTTCTCCACAACCAATAATAAATGTAGTTTTAGAGCCATAATTTCAACATAATTATTTGTTCCAGCCCCCAAACCAAATTTGATAAGGTAATAATGTGAATCTGAGAAATATAGACAACCACCCCCTCCACACAAATGTTGATCCTCTGATGCAACCCCATCAAAGTATCCCTAAGGCCTAGATTTATCAATTGATTCCTTCCTAACAATTCGGGAAAGACTGACCCCNCCCAAATTTGAGAAGTAATCAAGGATACCAATAGACTTAGAAGCCAATCTAGTTGTCATAGTGACCTCATCTTTGAATATAGCATTGTTCTAGGCCATCTAGATCCCCCAAGCTATGATGATAGGAAAGGCCCTTGAATCATGATTCCCTATCACAATCATCCAATCCTTCAAGGCATCACCAAAAGAAATACCCTGCTAGCACCGATGTGTATTTGACAAGGTTTGGGATTCTGGCCAATCGCCCCTGGTAAATAGACAACGCATGAAAAGGTGATCTATCATTTCCAATTGTTCTTTGCAAAGAGGACACCATCTTGAACCATTGAACTGCCTCTTTTGTAGATTGTCCCAAGTTGGAATTTTCTTCTCCATAATCGACCAGACTAGGATCTTCCCTTGTGTCAGGCAATGTTGTTTCCATATTTTCTTCCACCACCATAGTTGTTCAAGATGGTGTATTTCCAAACTAAGTTGAACATATCCTTCTTTTGGAGTATATATCCCTCCCGGATCACCGTCCCAGAGTAATTCATCCTCCCTATCAGTCGAGCGAATATTAGAAACCTTCAATGCCTATACGTACCTGTCCCATTGAGTGATAGCATCATCATAAAGTCCGAGCCTCTGCCCAGACAACCATCCTTATTGCCAAATATTGGTTGTGGTTGGGTCCCCAACTTCTGCTAAGTGTATATACCCCCGACATGCTAACAACAAATGAGTCCCAGCATTCAATAGATGTCCATGTTTACTTCCTACCCACGGATCCAATCCAATCTAGACCATCCGGTCTGAACCAATCCTCTAGGCTAGACCATTCCCAATCAACTCAAATGCCTTAATCACCGCTTTCCAAATAATAGAGATACCATATATTCTTTTGATTGGATCCCGAACCCAATCAAGAATGGATAGAGGCACAATATATTTATTGTGGACAACTATGGTCCATAGGATGGAAGTGTTGATCAACCTCCAAGTACACTTAGTTGCGAGAGCTTTGGAGAAAAGGAATATGTTTTTCAATCCCCATCCCCCTAGGGCCTTCAGAACTGCAATTCTCTCCCATAGGACCCACAAAGTGACCTGCTTTTCCTTGTTCCCCTCCACAAATAGGAAAAACATATTTTCCTTGCTTTTTCCAGGATGCATTTTGGGATCCAAGATAAGGACATCCAATAAACCAGGATTGCCTCCAGTACGGACTTAATCAGTACAAGCTTTCCATCCCTTGACAACCACTTATGGCTCCACACCTTCAACCTTTTTTCTAATTTTTCAATAAGCCACATCCAGTCTGTCTTCCTGTAGTCATTTGGATTTAACTGAAATCTAAGATATTTCAGCCCCACATCCAACTCAAGCACCTGAAAGGGGAGCTTTGAAGTAGTGTAATGTATGTCATCTACTTCCAATGATGCAAAATTAATGGAAGATTTATGATCATTGACCATCATGCCTATAGCTCTTTTAAAAAGTGTAATACCTTCACACAATTTATCAATATCTCTCCTTGATCCATCACAAAAAATTAAAATATCATCTACAAAGAGCAAGTATGAGATGTACATTACCTGAGAAATTTTTATTCCTTTGAACCTACCTGAGATCTTTTCATCCTCCAGAAAACGACTAAGACCTTCTACCACCAAAAGGAAGAGCAGTGGGGACAACGTGCACCCTTGCCTCAACCCCCTTTCAACATGAAAAAATGAGGTAGCTGAGCCAATAAGAAAGATAGAGAAGGAAACAATGGATAGGCATCCCATCACCCTATTTGTAAATTCCACCCCAAATCTAAGGTGTATCAATAACATCTTGATATAAGGCCAATTTACCCTGTCATATGCTTTGGATAGATCTATTTTCACTACTGCCCCTTTAAGTTTTCTGGTTTTCATACTATGCATACCTTCTTGTGCTACCCCGATTACCTCATGTATCTGTCTACTCGCTAGAAATCCAAACTGTTCACTTGAAATATTTCTTGAAAGAATATCCTTTAATATTCTACTAATAAATTTCGATATGATCTTGTAAAGACAGTTGCATAAGGAAATTGGCCAGAAATCATCAAAGGAGGAGGGGTTATCTATCTTTGGTATGAGGGATATAAAGGTTGAATGGATAGGATCATGAATACGACCATTCACTCAAGATTCTTCCACCACCTTCAATATGTCACACCCCACCAAATCAAAGAAGCCCAGGTAAAATTCAATAGGCCATCCATCAGGCCCAAGACTTTTTCCTTTTTGAAAAGAGTGAATGACTTCCAATAATTCCTTCTCTGTGACCACTGCCATTAAATTATGATTTTCCTCTTCCTCCACAAAATGTGGAAATAACCTGGCTATTTGAACAATTTTTGCAATGGAAGTCCCATCCCGATCCTTGAACAGGTCCTGAAAATGCTCAATACCCATGGAAGTGATTCCTTCAAATGTGTGTACTGCTTCTCCATCCTTCTTCTTTAATTCCCATATTGTATTTGACATTTTCATTCCTTTGGCATATGCATGAAAGAATTTTGTATTCTCATCCCCACATGAAAGCCATAAAGCACGGCTCTTTAACCTCCACATAGCTTATTTTTCCTCCATTAAAGCTCTTCTCCTTTTCTCCATCCTAACCAGATTCTCCTTTTCATCATGAGTAATAAAACCCCACCCATTACCTTCCTACAGTTCTTGAAGAATTTTTTCAATGTGTCTCAATTCCTAATCCTCCTTAATATTTTTTTCATGAGCCCAAGTAATAGTTGCTTGTTTGATCCTTTTCAAGTTTTCCATAAAATGGAAAACCGCATGATTATGATGATCAAGCTCAATAGGGATCCACAATCCTCTAACCATATCTTGATATTCTGGATCCTTTATCCAACCCTCAAAGAATTTAAACGGACTAGGGGCTCTCCTTCCCCTGCCTCTGAGCTCCAGCATGATCGGACTATGATCTGATTCACCACCATAAGCAACCCATTGTCTGACCAATTCCATGGACTCAATCAAACCCTCCGCCATAAAGAACCGATCCAATATTTTAGACACCTTGTCATCCCCAGTCCTTCTATTTATCCACGTTGGATTAAGTTTCGTGGGTTTAATGTCTAGTAGCCCATGTTGATCCAACAAGTTTATAAAATAATTGGATAGCGAGTCCGAGATTGATATAGGTCCCCAAAATTCCGCAACACCTAAGGAGAAATTAAAGTCTCCACCAATAATGACCTCCCTTTTATAAAAACAAGAGCACTTAGCAATATATTCCCAGTATCTTTTCCTGTCTAGATAGGGGCCATAGATGTTTACAAGAGTCATCAAACGACCCAACTCAGTAGAGAAAATATTCAACCCAATCCCTGAATCAAAACCCCAAACATTCTCACACTTACACTTCTTTAACAACCACCCAGTAGCCAATCCCCCAGAGTGTCCCCTCGTGTCAACCACAACAAAAGCCCATCCAGGAATGAAAGATTCTAAAACTGCCACCACTGATTCACTAACCCCCATAGTTTTCTATAGAAAAATTACCTTCGTAGATAAACAATCCACCATCCTTCACAAAGACGATTTTTTGGATGGGTTTGCCAACCCTCGAAAATTGAAAGACATGATTTTCATGAGGTAACCTCCCCTTGGGTTTGCTTTTCTCTAAGCACCCATTCGATGGAGTATTGCCTACCAAAGGCCATATCTAATATGGCCTAATCTTGAGTCAACAGAAGGTGATACTTTCTACCCCTTCCTCTAACAGACGAGGAACCACGAGATAAGAAACCCAAGCCACGTCCCTCCAACGCGAGCTCACCACCCAATAAGTATTCATATTTTAGAATGGACCTGTTTCGCAAAGCGTACCGGACCCTACTATCATTCAAGGATGATTTTTTGGAGACCAATAGGGTCACACAAGGAGAGGGGTTAGTTTCTCCTACAGGCGAGACCAAAGGAGTAGCTAACAAGGGGGTATTAGAATCTGTAATTGTGGAAGCCCAAGAAGGGATGGGATCAGATTCCCTTAAATTCACAACTGCAACCGTTGAAACTGAAGGTATAACCAAGCTATCCAAAGAGACACCAAGGACCAATGTTCCCAATGAAAAGGCCAAAGGCGTGGCTATGGGGGGAGGATAAGATTTCCCAATAGTTGGAACTGAACAAGTAGTGGAAACAAGATTTTGAGGAAGAGGGATAGAATTATCCCTAAGAGGGATGGAACTTGTGACTCCTAGAACCCCGTCGAAAATCAAAGAATTGGAAAAAGGAAAAGTATTGGGCATAGTGACACCAGAATACAACTTACCCATCAAATCCAATGCTCGATGGCTGTCCTTCGTTGCTGGGAGATGGTCCTTTTTTTTTCACAGCATGTACATACGAGCCTTGCCCCTCTGGTGAAAAGGAAGACCCTGGTCGCCCCTTATCAACACTTCGAACCTTCACCTCCGCCTCTTTCAACCCCACTACATTAGGATCCTCTAGTGCTGACCACACCTTCTCGACTAGTTGATCGTCTACCTTTTTATATCGGGATTTCTATTTGAAAGGTAAGGTTCATTCCGCTACCCCATATCCATAAACATGACACCTATGACATCTAAAGGGTATACCTTCATAGTCCAGTGTCTAGACAAGAGACCCAGACTTTGTTTCAATTACCAACTCCTGTAACAGGACCGACCGGAGGTCCAACCGAACTAATACTTTGACCACCAACATAAGACCAGTCTCTTTAAATGACATCTCCGCTTCTATGAAGTTGCCCAACTTGTTCCCAATTGCTGCAAATCGAACATGATTCTAGTACTGCATAAGAAAACCCGACAGCCGCACCCAAATGGGTTCCACATCCACCCTCTCTTTCTTGGCATAGAAATTTGGAGTCCACCATTTGAGGACAATAAGAGGCCTGACCATGCTCCAAATTTTCTGCAAAACCCGGTTTACATCCTCCTTGGAAGAAAAAATATAATCGAACCAGCCTCTTGCCAGAAGTCAAATGAGTGGCTCATTTGAAATATTGTCTTTCCAATTTGTGGCAACCCATTCCCACGGAAAATCTGCACCCAATTTTTTCCCCCACGCGCTTCCAACCACTGTCTGTTCAAAGAACTCCACCACCCTATCCATTGCTATATCTACCCCAAAACAAGGCTATTAGAACTCTTCCTATCTCAAGCACACTAAGTTCCTCTGTGCATATGTGTCTTTCGCCCACCAACACCCTTCAATCCCTTTGTTATCCCTACCTCGCTCGACTGATGTGAAATGGGTTTCTCCCGAGAGGGGCCTTCCGTCGTGCCCTCCCTTCCTTTCACTTCTTCCCTTGGAACTTCACCCAAACCCTTCACCACTTCCCCAAAGTCACTGTCGACATCAATGAGCAAATTCGAGGGAGAAAATGAGATACTGAGTCCAAACCTTGAGGATACCATTGGTATTGAGCCCCAACTTCCCCTGTCGAAATGTTCCCCATAACCGGGGCTACTACATCCCGAGCCAGCCTCCCCTAGAGATGGGAACAATCCCGAGACAAGCCCCACATCACCAATTAGTCCCCCAGATTACCCACCAACCAATTCCAACACTTTTGAAATCATCATGTCAGTATTGGGTGAATACTCTGGGCCATGATCAACTGACAACAAGGCCTCTGAACCCACAATACCATCATCCGACACTACCCAGGGTTCGCTGACAAGAGGCATTGTGATCCCTGCCATAAGATTCCCCCAAGCCGCATCGGTCTCCATTTCTTTATCCATCGCCTTTATCGTTGCCACGCTAGAAGATTGAGCGAATATGCTTGACTCATCGAGAGGGTCGGAGTAATAGTCAACCTCCTCCTCTTCCCCCACCATGATTAAACCTCCTACCCTAGCTCAGACCCAGTCCCCACTGAGCATGGAGACCAGAGTACCAAAAACCCTACCTTCCCAGTATCAAAGACTAGTGACATGTGTCAAGGGACAATTTGGTTGTTGAGAAGACAACCTGCATTATTTCCTCCTAGTTGAGCTATATATACTTGTTTAATATTATAGATTGTGATCATTTCAATTATGCTTACTTTTAGCTTAGTAAGTAACCTCTTCTACATTACTTGAACATGCCATTAGAAAAACAATGTGCAATGTGTTTAAATATATGTCATACTAAAATACCTTATCATATGAAAATTTTTAATTATATAATTCATTAGAGAAATTTTAAATCAAGCTTTATATTCTTTATATTGTAATTAAGTTTATTCTTTTTATTGTAATTAAGGTAATTGATCAAAAGTGTTGGGTAACTCTAACATAAAAAACAACTACTTGCTAGTTTTAAGAAAATAAATAATTGATGTAAAACTTGGACAAATAAATGATTGACAACAACATGTAGTCTATTTAAATGGCAACTTGATATCACATCTTCTTTGTACAATAGAGAAACACTTCAGAGAAAGGAATTTGATTTTTTTTCAAGAGATTCTGGAAAAGATACAAAGGCTTTGTTTAATGCTTGTCCCAAAATCAATGATTGTAAGTTCAATAATAATGATTAGCATATTCATATATATAATCAAAGTGAAAAATATGTCAATGAATATATGCATTATTAGAAATATATGATTAATGGAGATTATAAATAAAATAATTACAAATTTATTAAAATTTTTAAGAATATCTTATATTTATTAAAAATTAATTATATATCTTTTTTTTAAATTATATATCAAATGTATAATTTATATATATATATATATATATATATATATATATATATATATATTTGTTAACTATTTATTATAGTATTTCTGGGTACAATCACATATTTGACCACTACCTTAAGGTGTTTCCATGGCTCCAGGGAAAGCTCTCACGAGAATTGAACCTTGCCCAATGGTGAAAAACTCCTCACTTTCCATTATTAAATCCAACCCCTTTGGACAAATGTATAATTTTTACATTAAAATAAAAAATATATTAATTTTTTAAAATAAAATAGAATTTACATTATTTAAATTTTATTTAAAGATATTTTTATTAATATTTAACATTTTTAAATATTTGTATAATTTTTACATAAAAATATAAAATATATTATTTTTTTAAAATAAAATAAAATTTACATTATTTAAATTTTATTTAAAAATATTTTTATTAATATTTAACATTTTTAAATAAATTGTTAAATACAAAATTAGCTTTATCTTCGATACAAATGTAATGACCTATTCATATATTCCTATACAATGATATGATTATAAATTAATAACATGATTATGAATCCCAAATACTTAAAGAATTCCTCTTCGTATCTTGTCCAAAAAAACCTATACTTCTCTTTATAGATGGATGGGATGACTTGTTAACATTCTTCTTTATGGACAGATGTCATAATTTATTAACTTATGTTAATATGATTACATATAATATGTATTAAAATAAACATAATTTAATTAAATGTATAATTAATTAAGAATAAATTTAATTTCAATTTTATAAATTAATTAAAATAAATATAAAAGAATTTAATGGCAAACCTCCTCGTTGCAGAAACCAAACCGTATTACAAAGTGCACCTCACCAAACATCACGTCGCTATGATCCCAGATCTATCCAAAGCGAAAATTGACTAATGATAAACTAGGGTGACCGTAAAAAAGATAATAACGAATCCTAGGACTAAGGGATCATCGTATCCTTAAGTTTCAAATAATATGGTATGAGATCTCCTTCGAATGAGAAATATGAGCGATTGTGCATGATAGTAACAACTTCACTTTTGAAGTAAAAGATATTTGATTTTACCTTTAAAAGAAAAATGTTTTCATATAATTTAAGAGTTTTAGATTGGTTAAAAATTTTAGTTTTCTTAAATGCAAAGAAATTTAAGAAATATATTAATAAGCTAAAATTTAAAGTTATTTAGAATCATTAAATAATGAATCATTTTATTTTTTTTAATAATAATTAGTATATATTTTAAGCAGGGAAATGAAACACCAAGTGAAATGGGATAGATACATTGTTTAAAGACTATGGTATTTTGTTTTTGAATGGAAAATGAAGTTCATAAGGTCTATATGTTAGACAACATAAGCAAAACAAAGCATAAAACCAGAGCATAGACAAGCAAACAACAATCACACAATTTACAAAGTGATTTATGTGAAAACTCAATACGGGAAAAAACCACGGGGCAATGATAATCGATATTCTTATTATTCAAGGGAGAATTACAATAGCCAACACCGGTATACAACAATCCTATCCTCACCATGCACTCAAGAGTATTGTGTCTTACTCACACACTGCATTGCATTACACTCTCACCTCTATGGGTATGCTCATATATATGACATCTCTCAAACAATTAGACAAACTGATTATAATAAGATCCATCAGTTACACAAACTGTTAACAAAAGAGTGTATGCATGCACATTCTAAATATAGTTGCATGCATGTGCATGTTGGGAAATTCGTTGGCATGTTTCCAACAATCTCCACCTTGACAACAATTTATGTGATATATCATGCCCTTAATTAATTCATCACCTTTTCTGCAAGCCAAGAGAATTCAAACACCATCATAGCTCTGAAACTTCTCTGATAATACTGTTACGTGAACATGCCCGCACAATTCACTCTAGTATGGACCATTTTTCCTCCATCAGTAACCCGTCTAATAAAATGATGCAATAGTCCCATTTTGATACTCTGGACCTTTAGTCAAATGCACAACACTTTGACCATCACATAACACCACATCTTGTACATGTCCAAACTTACCCAATAGATCCTTGCATTCTTGCAAGAAATAACCTGAGGTAGGTCTCCTCTTGTCCAAATCTCATGAATCATAACCACAGACTAAATCCCTGCAACCACTGTAGGTGATACTTGTGCTTCTATGTTTGAAGCACCCATTTCCATGTTCTTCATCTGTTTTTTCCACGTGTCTACTGACAACACCAACTGCATGTGAAATGCTGACCATTCCCCATCACAATCATCAAACTTCCTACTAGTATATAATACTCGAGACATACAACTCTTTTCTTCTTCATCAGTTAGGACATAAACCTGAAGAGAACTTACAATGGAAAGCCAAAGAGATTTTACCGGTTTCACATTATTCACACCGAATTTCCCGAGTATCTTCACCACATACTTCTGTTGTGATAACCAAGCTTACCATATTTCATGTGTCTATGTATTTCCATGCACAAGATTTATTTTTCTGCTCCCAAATCCTTCATAACAATGTCCTAACCAACTAATCCAACCTATTGACCTCAACCATGCTTCTGCTTGCAACAAGTATAACATATAACACCAAGATAATGAATATACCATAAACATTATGGTTATACTCACTTCTTGTAAAATTTGGCTCACCATGAAGGAATCAAACATCTTGTACTCCTGGCATGCTTTAGGCCATACAATGATTTTTGAGTTTGCAAAGAAATCTTTTGTTGCGATTCTGAACTAACCGTTCTGGTTGTTCCAAATACATCCCCTTATCCAAAAAAATCCATGTAAAACAGTTTTAACATCTAAATTTACTAACACAACTACTGCTAACACAACATGAATAGAAACATGCTTTTAACAACTGGTGAGAAACTTTCATGGAAATCAATACCTTCCAAATACCCTTCTACGACTAGTCATGCTTTGAACCTTTCATCTTTTATAAAAGGAGATT
>JASDQU010410741.1:0-10130 GCA_032191745.1 Picea mariana | reverse complement strand
ATCACAATGAATAGTGGTAGGATCCATCTCATGATCGAATAAATCTGTCAGAAGCTTGCGAAGCCACATTGCTTCGTGGACTGCCAGACTCAATGCTATATACTCTGCCTCTACGGTACTCAATGCCACAGAGCTCTGTTTCTTGCTACACCAGGAATCCATGGTAGACCCTAAGGTGAAGCAACAACTGTAGGTGCTCCTCAGGTCCATTGCATGCCCTGCCCAATTTGCATCGACACATCCCTGCACACTCAAGTCTACACAGGAGCCATATCTCAGGCCATATCCAACTATGCCTCGTAGGTATCTCAATACATGTTTCACTGCTATCCAGTGAGTCTATCTCGATTGAATCATGAACTGACTAAGTACATCCACTGTATAGCATATATCAAGTCTAGTTTTAACCAGATACATCAATGATCCTCTCAATTGTGGATCAATCTCAACATCATTCATTTTCTTCAAATCCATCACCATCGGTGTAGGTATGATTTTTCATTCCATCTCCTTCATCTCGAAGTCAGAAGTCAATGCTCGCTTGCATTCAACAATAAGTCTTTTTGACTCAGTAAGGAATAAATCATCCACATACCGAACCAAGATCAGGCACTCCTCACCAACAATATGATAACATAGGTTTGGATCAACAACACTCTTGTTGAAGCCCAAACTCATCAAGAATCCATCCATCTTCTCGTACCAAGCACGAGGTGCTTGCTTTAGTCCATACAGGGCTTTCTTCAACCTGTACACATGATATTTCTCGTTGTTTATCATGAATTCCTCTGGCTGCTCGATATAAACTTCTTTCTCAATCTTACCATTGAGAAAGGTTGTCTTTACATCCATCTGATGTAGTTTCCAACTCATGAATGATAGTACGGATGGAAGTGTATCGAGCTACTGTATCAAATGTCTCATCATAGACAACTCCCTCTGTTTGTGAGAATCCTCTGGCTACAAATCTCGCTTTGTATTTCTCGACACTTCCATCAACTACATGCTTGATCTTATAGATCCACTTGGAAGTCACTATAGAGTTCCCCTTTGGTCTCGGAACAACATCCCGTACATCATTCTTCAAGATAGACTGATATTCTTCTATCATGGCATCTTGCCATACCTGCTCACCTGTAGCTTCTCCATGACAAGAAGGCTCAAAATCAATGGTGTGGCTCATGGCTAAAAGGTAACTCAAAAATCTCTTTGGTCTCTTGCTTTCTCGAGATGTGCCTTGAGTGCCTGCATGCCCCTCTGCCCCTTGCAGAGTTTGTCGAGCCTAAACAGGCCTTTTATGCCCTACTGCAATATCTCTGGGGATATCAACTGGAATAATGGTTGTCTCCCTCTGAACTACTGAAGAGAAAAAGGTAATGTCTCTTCCTTCTTCTCAATTTGTTTGACTCCCTCTGAGTCAAGTAACTCCCTCTAAAGTCTGAAGGATAGATATCTTCTTTTTCTTGTTTGCTAACCTGAAGATATTTTATGTCTTTCTCAGGTGCTTTACTGACTCTACAGTATTTTGATGACCTCTGTACTAGTATAATGACCAAGATGGCCTCCCATAGGGATGGCCTCATGTACTAGAATAATAATCAATCAATAAAGGTTGGACTCCTATACCAGGGATAATGGTCCAAATCATGAGGACTCCCACACTAGGGATAATACCCTTCACTATCAAGGATGCAATCAACTATAGGTTTAATGATTAAGTCAAACAATTTACTTGACTCTGCAGTCATGCTCAATCTTGCATTTGGTTTAGAGGAAGTAATCCTGATCTCTCTTGTCTTCATCCTTTTGAGGTGGGTTTGGATCAATGTCAGTGGTGGAAGCATATTGTCTTCCTTTCTTTCTGGTAGGACAATTTCCTGCATAGTGTCCATATTTGTCACATCTGAAGCACTGGATCTATGTCATGTCTCTTCTTTGATCATAACTTGAATCTGATGAAGTCTTCTCATCTTTGAATGTTTGCCTGAAGTTTCTTTTAAATCTTCCTCCTTTCTTTGTATGAAGTGCAAGACCATGATTGTCATCAAGAGGGAAGTCTTCCACTCCTCTAGATCTAAGTCTAAGTTCTTCCTGGGTACAGTCTGTCCACAGACGATCAAAAGTAGGTAGTTTTTCTCTTCCACTGATACATTGAAGAAATGGTTCCCAATGTTTTGGAAGATTATTGAGAGTTGTCAAAACAAGTTCTCTGTCAGATATGATTTCTCCAATGGCACCTAGCTGATCTCTGATCTTTGACATCTTCATAAATAAGGTAGCAACGGTATCACCTTTTGTCATCTTGATGCTTTGAAGCTTTCTCTTCAATGTAAGGGCTCTGAGGGTGTTGTCACTCTCAAACATATTCGTCAATGCTTCATACATTTCATAAGTTGTCTTCAGCTTGGCAATATGAGGTAGGAGATGATCTCTTACTGAGTAGATGATTATCTTCCTGGCCTTGACGTCATCTTCCTTTCTTTCTTCCTTCTCTTCATCGGTAGTTGTCTCTGGTAAGGTCTTTTGTATCACACTCAATAGGTCATCCTCTTCAAGGGTGATCTGAAGTCTTGACTTCTAGGAGCTGAAGTTGCTTAATCCATCAAGCCTATCTTCCATCAAGGTTTTGTTCTTCATATTTTCAAATTTCTTCACAAACCCTTGTCAACTGGGCTAGAAAACCTAACGACTAGGCTAGGCTAGAAACCTTAGGTTTTGTTGGGCTTATGACTGCCAACAATAAGCCTTAAGAGAGTCACAGGATTACTGGTGAGCTGAAGAGCTCCTTTAATGAGCTGCAAAAACCCTAAAGCTAAAAATTTGCAGAAAAATGCGAAACCCTATAGACCCTAGGGCCAAAAATTCAAAATGCTCAGAATTTCATTCTGAGAGTCTCTGGAGGTGCACTAGAGGAGGCCGTACTCTCCTATGCCAAAATTAGCCCCAACATCCAAGTATTAAGGGCTAAAACTGAGAAAGAAGGAGGGTCGTACGGTTCTGCAAAAAGAGGACGGCTTGCCTTGAAGACTTGTGCAATGGGTTCTTCAAGACCTATGCTCTGATACCATGTTGATTTTTCATTATGCTAGGCTTAAGCATGAAGTTCATTCCAATTTTAGCATTTCACTTGAACCATAAACAATTGCAATTACACCATAAATAATTTGTTGCAGTAACCAAGATCACAAGAAGAAATACTATGCACAAGTACACAAGAAGTATCCTGGGAAACCCTTCTCAACAAAGGAAGAAAACCCAACCAATCCTTTGCTATATTCTTCAAGAGAAAGACCTTCCCACATCATAGACCTAGAAAACAAGAGGGTGCTCACAAAACCTAGAAGGATAGCGCCCAAGAGAGGTGCGCACTTCAGCGCTAGAACTTGTACTTGCTGAAATTTCTAAAAGCACACTTGTGTTGTGTTTCCTCAATGGTGAAAACACCTTTATTTATATTAGACTGGACACATGAAATGTGATGTTTATTGGCACAACAAGACTGACCTCAATAACTTAGAATATATTTAATAATTACCATATTAATTATCTTTCACTTTATGGTGGGGCCGACCTGTACCCTTTACAACATAATTAGGGTTACAAGTAAGTCTGACTCTTAGAAAATATAGCAAGGGATCTGGAGTATCATATCATCTCAACTCTCTGCATAGAGGAGAACAGTAAACCCATCACATGGGCTTTTTCACCCGTCACAGGGGTACACATTGTTTCATCTCCATCTCAGAGAAAACGACACACCCAACTCATGGGCATCTTCCCTTCACAGGGCCACACAACATTCCATCTCCGTCTCAGAGAGGAACGACATACCCATCTCATGGGCACACCCAACTCATGGGCCTCCTCACCCCACACAGGGGCACACAACGTTCCATATTCATCTCAGAGAGGAACAACACACCCATCTCATGGGCACACCCAACTCATGGGCTCTCTCAGAGGTCGACTCACTCAGTCTGTGTCCTGGAGAATGTCTCACGCAACTGTAATCATCAACACTTCCCACAAGGCAAGGGACAACCCTTTGCTAGCTTGGCAAACCTAATGCGCAAACCAATGTAGGGGATGGATCTAGGCTGCGGAGGAGTGCCCCCCCCCACTCGAACCCGCTCCCGAATCACCCTCCGAAGGGGACCGTTCAGGGAGCGCGCTCCTTAGGGCGCTACCTGAATGCTTCCCTTCATGAGCGTTTTTAGGGAGCACACTCCCTCACTGAAAACTGCGCTCCATGGTTTTTAAGGGAGCGTTCAGGGAGAAAACGCTCGCTGAGCACTCCCAAGGAAAAAAATGCTCCCCGAAAACACTCCAGCAGGTTCGCGCGCGTGCATGCTCTCGCCTCAGGGAGTGTTCGCTCTCTAGACGCTCCTTGAGAGCTCCCAAGGAAAAAAACTCCCCGAAAACGCTCCAGTAGGCCCATGTGCGTGAGCATGTAAATGGGTGTTTTTTTTTGTTTTTTGGGAGAAATGAAGCAAGGGAAAGGTAGCCTAATGTTAGGTAAGAGGTTAAAACACTCATTCACTCCCTTTTCTCTCATTCTATTTCTCATTTCATTCATTTCACTCATATTTGCTAAGAGGGTTTTGAGAGGGTTTTGCTAGTTCTTGAGGAGATTGAAGGGAGATTGAAGAGCTTGGAAGGAATATTGAAGGCTCCCATAGGGAGATTGGAGAGCCTGGAAGAGAGATTGAACTTTGAAGGATACCATTTGTGAGAGCTTGGAAGGGAGATTGAAGGCTACCATAGTCATATTCAACCACCATTAGAGAGCTAAAGAGGTAGGCTCTTAAGCCCATTTTTCTTTCTTGTTTTTTTTTTTTTTTTTAAATGCATGTGTTGTAAACTAGTATATTATGCTATGTTGAATATTTGAATAATTTCTTCTCCTCCATCATTCTATTGCAGGTAGCAACTTATTATCAAGGGCCAAGGTTCAACATTCATGATGTTGATGTCAATGTGGTATGCCATTTTGGTTCCATTTTCTATTATAATGATGGTGGTGGGAAATTCACGTCGAAATACCCATGATAGTGATGAAGAAATAGAAGTGGACAACACATACAAAGGAGAGGAGGAAGGAATGGGAGGGGATGAAGACAATGAAAATGATAGTGTTGGTCAGGATCCCCAAAAATCCACAGAGAGGTACACACCTCTATGGAGGTATGTCACAAAGCTTAGTAAAGGGAAAGGGGGTTGAACAGGGAAATTTATATGTCACCATTGTCATACAGAATACATAGGTTCCTATACCCATGTGAGAAAGCATCTATGTGGGTCTATGTACTGGGATGAATGTAAGAATATAGGAATCAAAGCCTATGTGAGTATCAATTCCAAAGATAGACTCAGAAACCAAAGAGAAGAGGAGGTAGCACAAAACAAATCCAAAAGACCAAAGGTTGAACCTGAGAATGCACGAAGAATGTTCATTGGTCGAAGCGCATCCCCCCATGCTAGTGCATTCTCGCCTTCGTCTTCACCTAGAACATTATCAAGATTTCTTGACCAAGGTTGTAGAGATGATGTGGATCTAAAAGTTTAGAGGTTTCTCTATGTATGTGGTATACCATTCAATGTTCTTCGCTCACCATATTGGCATGAAATGGTCCAAGCCATCAATGGTGCCCCTAAAGGTTATAGGAGCCCCGGGTATGACAAAGCTAGAACCTTGGGACTTGACAGGGAAAGAGCCAAACTCCAAGGTGCTCTAGGAAAATTTACAAATGAGTAGAACCTAAATGGGGTATCAATTGTATATGATAGTTGGACAAATGTGAAAGGCAAGCCATTGATAAATATTCTTGGTGTGTCTAAGAGTGGTGCGATCTTCCTTTCAACCCATGACTACTCAGATCGCTACAAAACAAGGATTAATATTGCAAATGCCTTGCTTAAAACCATTCAAGAGATTGGGCCCTACAATGTCATTCAAGTCATCACTGATAATGTTGCTAATTGTAAGGCAGCAGGAGCAATCATTGAAGATAGGCACCCCAATATATTTTGGTCGGGGTGTTTGGTTCACACAATGAACCTTTTGATGCATGATATCATTAAAATGAAGGACCATGATTATAGATAGATTGATGCTTTGTACAAGAGAGGGAAGAAGATGATAAGATTTATTACCAATCATAGCATGGCCCACTACATTTTTCGTAGTCACTCCAAGTTGGAGTTACTAAAGATTGCAAAGACCAGATTTGCTAGCTATTATCTCACCTTCAGGCGCCTATTGAAGGTAAGAGAGGCATTGACTAGTATGGCCTTGAGTGATTCATGGAAGGATCTAAAAGACAAGGCTACATTTGTATCTGAGAGAAGTGACTTTCAGGAGGTGGAGGACAAAGTTCTTGATGGAATTTTTGGCAATAGGTTCAGTATATTCTCAGTTCACCAAACCCATTTACATTATGATTCGGTTTGCAGATACAGATCGACCGGTGATTGGAGAGGTGTATGAGCAGATGGACAGCAGGCTAGGCCAAATCAAAGACATTGTTCCGCCAAAGGATGCGATCTTGTATGATCATATCCATAAACTTGTGGCCAAAAGGTGGGATAATTTGAATGTTCCACTCCATGCCCTGGCATATGTCCTTACCCCAAAATATTCTTCTTCTTCTTGGTTAGCCCAACCAACACCCGGGGGTGGGGAAATGAGAAAACCAAACACAAATCCAGAGGTGCAAAATGGATATATGCTTGCATTGGACAAGTTGGTACTTGATGAAGAGGAGTGTGCTCAAGTATGAAGCGAATTGAGAAAATACATCAGTGAGCATGGAGTCTTTGGTAACTTGCATGCAACCAAAGATCGAGACAGGTTGGGTGCTATCGAATGGTGGAACATGTATGGCTCCCCTGCCAAAACTTTGCATAAATTGGCAGTGAAGGTGCTTTCTCAGGTCGTTAACACCTCTTCTGCAGAGAGGTGTTGGAGCACCTATAGCTTCATCCATAGTGTGAAGAGAAACAACTTGAATGTAGACTGGGTAAAAAGCTTGGTTTATGTGCATTACAACTTGAGGTTGTTGTCGCATTACTGTGATGCAGAGGGGAATGATTTTTGTAAAAGAAATGTGACTTGGGATAACAATCCAGAGGAGACTAATTTAGAGGATGGAACCATTGTTTTAGAGCACTTGGAAGAGGAACTTTTGAGTGATCATGATAGCGATCATATTCCTAGAGGAGACATGCCACCCGCATCCACTACAAGGGTTCCAGTTTCATCAGTTTTACCTTTATCTGCACAATGTCCATTGTCACGTGGGGCTATTGGTTGTGTTCCACGATCACTTCCACCTGTTCCTGCTCTTCTTCAAAGATCACGGGAGAAGAAACTAGAAGTTTCTCGTGGCAAAAGGAAAAATTCGAGCATAGTACTTAGTACTTGCTAAGTTGCTACTATATATTAAAACTTACTACTTTGTCTTGAGTCTTGAGTCTTGAGTCTTGACTCTTTATTATGGCTTATTCTGTAAACAATGAAGTTATGAAGTTATGAACTTAAGAACATCATATGACAATTTCCCTTTGAAGTTTGAAATTTGAATTTTGAACTTTGAACTTTGAACTATTGACTGAAATTCTGAATCTTACAAGTTACAACTTTTTGGTAATGAATATGATCATTGATGCTCTAAAGTCTAGAGTCTAGAGACTAGACTATTTCATTTCGTGGTTGATGTTGGTTTTTACTATTTTACAATCTATTGATGACAAATGTTTATGATTGATGTTATATGTGTACTAAATGGTTGATGCTTTAATGATCATCACTAATCAATTAATTAAATGATCTTATATCTATGTTTTCATGTTTTTTTCAATTGATTCAACATTCTGCATGTTAGTTATATATATATATATATATATATATATATATATATATATTAAAACGCTCCCAAAATGCTCACGCTCTCGGAAATTTTTGAAAATCCACGCTCCTGCTCCCGCTCCCCGCTCCCAACAACCTTGGGATGGATGAGAGGGAAGATGATGAAAAGTGATAAGTATGGTGGGAATGGACGATGGTCTTTCATAAACCCACCCGGTGGCAACCCACTCCTAAGGGAACCAACTTGCTAGGGCATTCTGTCATCCCCCCCAGGTATGGACAAGTCAAAAGGCATACAGTCCAAGCACACGTCACGAAGCAAAAATAATTAAATGCACATATTCAAATGTTTTGAGAATCAAAGTGACACATACCATGATACCCAAACTCATTACCTCATGGAGCAAGACCCACTGCTGTTGAAGGACCAGGTCGATGGGATGGATGCTACTGCTGCTGACAAGATGGAGATGCTGAAGAAGAAAGATGGGCCATCCAGGGCCAAGCTCAAGTTAATATGGCTCTCGGTACTCCATGTCTAGGACCTGTGGGCCTTGAGACATAATCTCCTTAGTTATCCCTAGGCTAGGGGATAACAGGCTCGATCATTAAAATGCCTTTCACCACTTTGGAGGATTATTGTGGGAGTGAAAAACTCAAAGGTAATTAAAAAGGCTTGTTAGGTCAAATTAATTACCTGAGGAAAAAAACACTCGATGAAAGGACTTCCCTAATGAAAAAGCCCTAGGCAACTAACCTACAATATGATCCATGCAAACCCATTACATTATTATCCCACACAGGGGAGCATAAATTCCAGTTACAAAAAGAAGTGTTGAGGCCAAAATTGCCTTGTAGAACCAGTAAGTCTTCAACTTTGTAGCACCATCAGGTACATAGCTTCATGGCACATGGAGTTGACCCCCTAGTTGAAATAGGAGGTCAATAGGAACCAAGGAATCAAGCTAGAAAACTTACTTCCTTGGGATCTTTTGCTGTTGTTTTAAGGCAGCAAAATACAAGCACTAAATTGCCCAATATTTAAATGAAGTACTTTAGAAAAGAAACTACTTTTATCCTTTAAGAATTTAGAAGCAATACTTGATAAAACTAGCCTTTTCCTACTCTAGATGTTATGCTTTTAAATGAAACCTTTAGATGCAAAATAGATCTAGTTTTCTTATATATGCAAAACTGAAATTAGATATCTTTAAGCTTTAAATCAGATTCAATTGATTTTCATATAAGAATTTAAAGTAATCAAGAAGTAATAATGAAATTTGAGAAAGAGAGAGAAGGATCTTCAAAGCCTTGGAACTTTGGGCAAGATGGAGTCCCTTTGATGGATCAAAGAGGGTCTTTTGTCTTTCTTGAGAGCTTGAAGGAGAAAAGAGTGCAACAAAGCCTATTTTCCTCTTCAAGTAGTGATATCCTGCAAACTTAGATACTTCTTGCCAATAAACTATTAGTATAATAGTGTTCTTGCATAAGAATATTTAGGAAAGCATACACATTAACTGAAATGAATATGCAACATAAACATTCACATACAATAAACAATAAAACTATAAAGCAATCTATCTCTTCTAGTCCCTTCTTGGAGACAACTCCACTTCAAGGCCACAATCCAATAATTAAGCAAAAAGAACAACACAAGTTACCTCACAAATTAGCACACCATTTGACAAGAAGATCCACACATGAAGCTTGATCACCAAATAGCCTCCAAAGTCTTTTATTCCAAAATAGAAATGATATTACAATGATTTATAAGTGCAATCCTTCACTAGCTCCAACTAGCTTGCTAATGAGAGGATTCTCCAATATATAGCACAAAAAGGAAGATGCCAATGGGAAGAGGGTGCACTAAGTGGATGGAGAGGGGAGCCAAGTGTGTGGGAAAAGGAATCCACCTCTCCCAACACTCCTATAACGCACCATTTGGAAGAGATGAAGGGGATAGAGGGTGTTGTTAATATTATGGTAGTTGCGGGAGGTATTTACCTCCACGTGTGAACCTGACGAGAATAGAAGACTCCGGAAGGCAAGAGAAAACCCTAATGAGTTGGCTAATAACCCTAGAAGTCTTGTCGGTTCAAGAAGATAATTAATATTAGATTGTTAGGCTCGAAGAGAAGAAGTTAGCCAGAAATAATAATACTATACTGAACAGACACATATCTAGAAGGAGAAGTCGGCCCTAGCAAATCTGGCAGAACCAGTATAAATACAGGGCGCCAGTTCTCATTTTGACATATCTCAG
>JASDQU010410737.1:0-10196 GCA_032191745.1 Picea mariana | reverse complement strand
GGTCATCTTGTGATAGACATTGATAAATTGATGATATTCATTGACTAATTAGCAAAACGTTGACCTTCTTTGTCTATTATACTAACCCTAAAAGAAGCTGACGTCATCTCTAGGATATTGACGCAGCAACCTCTTGTATATGAGTGACTAATGATATTTAATGCATTGATTAATTCAAGGATTGATTATCTTCATTAGATGCTATATTATTCCAGTGTTTATTGACAAGTAACATTATATGCCATTGTCATTATTGCAAACATTGACTTTGTCAATATTTACTGCTACATATACTCATATACATTGAAATTTTGATAGTCATTAATTCATGAAGTATTAACCATTATTGCATATACTAGTTTCATTGTTGCCTTGTCTCGCAAGCAGGTGCCTTTTCTGTGGTTATTCTTCATTTGACTATCTTCTGGGCGATAATCTGTGAAGGGGAAACTAGCCTTAACCCTTTTGAGCCTTTTCCTTTCAAACCCCAGATTGCCAAGGACGTCTCCCTTGGGCTTAGCCACCCTAAATAGAAAGGACCTTCCCATTGTGGTGACATTAGGTGGGGTAGGTCCCTGTTTCGCCAGTTTGACCCTTATCCTTCAGCTACTTGACCTAAACTACAAACTGAGCGATAACAAGGCCTAGTAAGGGCAAGGAGAAGTCGAGTTGAGGCAAGCAAGAGGAGATAGGGGCTAAGTAAGAGCCCAAGAGGTCTCCCAGTGAAAAAATTATCAGAACCCGTAGCAAGCAGTAGAGAGGCCGTATGAGTTATACGGATTGAGGACGAGAGAGGGTCGTACCAGAAGAAAAATTGAAAAAGAGGGCCGTACTAGTACGACTGAGAGGAAAAGAAGTAAAACAAACTGATATCAATGACAGTGTGATCACTTGCAAAAAGGAAAAGAGGAACTCGAGCTATACCAAGTGTTCCGTACAACCGTACTACCGCTCAAAAAAGAAGATCAAAACTGTATGGAGATGTACAACCTTTACGACTTTCTATTTTGTCAAGTATAGTTGGGTTTCCTGTATGTATCTCAAACTGAAGTATTGAAATGAAATTTTTTTTGAGGAGTGGGATTTCCAAACATCTGTCTTGATAATCTTTTGTGTGGCTGTTCATGTTATTATTTTGTTTATGGGTATTAGATAAGATGTGTTTTTTAGTCAAGTCATTTAGATATGAAATTTACAGTGTCTGCATATGAGTTTATGCTATTTTTTTAACATGGTATCAGAGATGAGCTCCTAATAGCTCCAAAAGATTTTGTGAATTATTGTGCTTTAGGGACAAGGAAGGGAAAGTCGACCTAGTTTCCAAAGAAACCCTAGTGAAGCCAAGTCAAGCTTCCTTTATCATAATGGTCAAGATTTGACCTTGAGAAAGGGTGTTGTAGGGTGTACGACCTCTCCAAGATGAAGAAGAGGGATTTATGAGGAGGGTCGATCTGTTCAGTTTAAGACGGAGTTCTTGATGTTTTGGTAACTGCGGGAGGATCTTTCCCTCCTAGATGACCTTTCTTAGATGCAGAGAAGATTTCGGAAGCAAGAGATCCATTGGACAGATGTTGAATACCCTAGAAGAGAAGTCGGCCCAGCTAGAAGGACAAAAAGACTATAAATAGACGACGTCTTGGGTCATTTGTTCACACACTCACACTCTCCCAGCTACACAGAAGCAAGGCGCAAGTTTGGAGGAGGTGACGCAGTAGCTACAACTGCACAGTTAATTATTGCTTAGTTTTTTGGTATCTCTCTTTTGTGTGCTACTCCTTGAGGAGGGGCACTACCTTTATATGGTGCTACTGCTGCAACTGGGGTGGTATTTCTGGTTAAGCTAGTACTTGTGCTAGGGTTTATTTGATTGGACTTTCTTTGTGAACGAAATCTATCTAAGAAAGGTTGCTGGGTTTTTTCCCCCATTTGAGGTTTTCCCAGGATAAATCTCGTGTTCTTTTCTGTCTCTTGTTTATGTTGCTACTGCTTAGTACATGATATATATGTTAATGGTAATGAAGTAAAAGAACACTAGTAACACTAATGCTCTGTAAATAAGAAAAAATCCAACATGGTATCAGAGCTGGTTACCTTCAGAACAGTTTGACCATTGGAAGGAAGATCGCTACAACGACACCTTGCAACACCTTGCAGCTGCAATACTTTGTCAAGCTCGTTAAGCACTATCCCAAGGATGCTGGGAATAATTCCTTCACAGAGCAGTGCACCCTAACCTAGCACACCCCCTGAAACTCTCAACGTGGAGTTTGGAGAAGTTTTGAAAAATCAAGGTTTTTCAGTGCTAGGGTTTCTACCAGCAAAAATGCCAACCGGTATGAGAGTTAAGGATATATTGGATGGAGCAGATAACTTCAGATGCTAGAAACATAGAATACAACTCATTCTAGAAGAGAATGAATTATTGGATCACGTCAAGAAGATGCTTCAAGAACCCGAAGACGAAGAAGCAAAGGCAAAGTTCAAGAAGAATGAAGTCAAGGCCAAGAGGATCTTGATAGACTCAATCAAGGATCACCTGATACCCAATGTATCAGAACTAAAGACTACAAAGGAGATGTTTGATGCCCTAACCAGACTCTATGAAAGCAAGAACACCAGTCAAAAGCTTACCCTACGACATCAACTCAGAAATGTGACTATGAACAAGTCAGAGACGACAACCAACTTCTTTACAAGGATCTCACAAATCAAAGACCAGTTAGCAACCATTGGAGATCCAATAGAAGATGTTGAATTAGTAACCACTACGCTAAATGGTTTCCCTCTCTCTTGGGACCCATTTGTCCAAGGAATTTGTGCAAGAAGGAAGTTACCCAAGTTTGACAAGTTATGGGAAGATTGCTCCCAAGAGGAATCTAGATTGATGTCCTCACAAACATGAGAAAGAAAAGGAGAAGAAGAAACACCATACACATGCAGTAGAAGCTGAAGAGCACTCAAAGGCATCAAAGGATGAAGAATTTGTCTTTTAGACAATGGTGTTTTCATATGAATGATTGAAGGAAACTCAAGCAGGAAAACAACACTAGATTCCAGGTTTGCATATCAGGTTTGATATTTTATATTGTTGTTGCTTAAGAAAGTATTGTACCTAGGATAACAGTCTTTACAGCTTTATTATTTTCTATTGCTCTCAAATGTTTAGGTACACTTGAATATTGTCGGTACGATTACCATTAAGAAAATGCTCATTGTTAATGATATACTTGTCTGCAAGATGAAATTGATCTCCTCTAGGAGATATTCTTGATTACTAATCATTCCATGGAGGTTACCACAGAAATGTTGTTCTTGTCTCTTGTTCCGGGTAGGTCACAGGTCATAGCTTTGAGAAGGAGCTATGATGACGGTTACAGGAGGCAACTATTTAAACAGTCTCTAGCCGAGACATAGAATTGTGTACACGAACATACACACCCATGTGAAGTAGAAGACGAAAAAGAGTATCTCTTATGGAGATTGACTGTGAGGAGCAGAAGGCTCCTCACAGTNNAAGGCTCCAAAGATGACCGTACAGTTAATTTGATCACTCTTCAGATGATCAGGAAGAGTAAGTAGTGCCATAAGGGCCTACCTAGAAACGATGCAATAAAACCAACATGTTCTCATGATACCTTGCATAATGAAAAGGAGATACAGATACATGACATTAATAAGCCATACTATGAAGAGAAGCAGATGACTCCACTAGTGGTGAGGCAAGTTGCCCCACCAAGTACCAGCTCAGAAGGAGCTAGATTTCAGAGGGAGTCAACCCTTAGGATCCAGTAGGGAGGAGCAACCTCCCAGCACAGTACTTAGGAGATCAGACTTCATAAGAAGTCAATAGATGCAACGAAAGCAGGTGGCTCCAGAGATCCTATAGACTCAGAGGGAGGATTCTAGGAGATGTGAGATCTCCTGGGAAGATTCCCTTGTCTCGATAGACCTTGTTGCAGTGACAGAGGAGGCAACTAGTTAAAAGGACTGGGATATAGATTTTTCCTCAGTTCCAGAAACCACACATGTTTTCTAGCTAGGTGGCGTTGATATGCAACATCATTGATTCAAAACCTTCCACTTTTGAAGACGCTGATGAGAAGCCAAAATGGAAGGATGCCATGATGGAGGAGTATCAGTCCATCATGAAGAATGATGCGCGAGAGGTGGTTCCAAGACCAGAAGGGAAGTCAGTAGTGACTTCCAAGTTGATCTACAAGATCAAGCATGCTGCAGATGGCAGCATAGAGATGTACAAAGCTTGATTTGTGGCTTGAGGATTCTCCTAGCAAGAGGGAGAAGATTATGACGAGACACTTGCTCCAGTAGCCAGAAGAAGTGTACATAGAGCAACCATAAGATATATGAGAAGGAGTCTCATGTTTGCAGATTAAAGAAGGCTTTGTACGGGCCTAAGCAGGCACCCAGGCATGACATGCCAGATCAGACAGTTATTTGATGGTTTCCCATTGATCCTACATGTGGATGACCTGTTTCTGACAGGAGATGAGAATCTCATAGTTGGGGTCAAGAGGGAGCTCGCTTCAGAGTTTGCGATGAAGGATCTAGGTCTAATGCATTACTTCTTGGGATTGGAAGTGTGGCAGAGATCAAATGAGATTTTCCTTAGCCAAGGAAAATATACTGTTGAGATTCTATAGAGATTCAGGATGATGGACTGCAAGTCCATGACCATACCCATGATGATAAATCAGAAGCTCTTAAGTGACAAATCTTCAGATTTGGTGGATCCCACGATGTACAGACAGTTGATTGGATCCTTGATGTACCTAGTTAACACTAGGCCAAACATATGCTTTGCAGTGAATACCTTGAGTCAACACATGGTTGAACCTAGACAGGTACATTGGATGGCAACAAAGCATATGTTGAGGTACCTTCGTGGTACGGTTGGATATGGATTGAGATATGTCTCGAGTGGAGATGTGAAGTTGTAGGGATATATAGAGTCTGACTGGGCAGGGAGTGCAGTGGATCGGAAGAGTACTTTCGGATGCTGTTTTAGTTTGGGATCAGGCATGATCTCACAATTGAGCAGGAAGTAGACATCAGTGGCACTCAGTACATCAGAAGCAGAGTATATCGCAGCAAGCGTGGCAAGCCGTGAAGCAATGTGGCTCTGGAAGTTGCTAGCTGGGATAATTGATCTAGAATTGGAGCCAACTTTGATACATTGTGACAATTAAAGTTGCGTGAAGCTTACCAAGAACCCTGTATTCCATGACAGGTCTAAGCATATAGAGATCAAATATCATTACATCTGGGACATGGTGGAGAGAAGAGCTGTGGAGCTTCTTTAAACTCTAAACCTAACCGCTAATATCTCACAAATTAACCCTAGACTAACCCTCTAACTTTGCTAGTTTAACCTAAAGTTAGAGGGTTAGTCTAGGGTTAGTTTGTGAGATATTAGCGGTTAGGGTTAGAGTTTAAAGAAGCCCTAATGGCTGTAGGTTAGTTTTACCACATAAATAATAATTTATGGGAGAAAGAGGACGCCCTAAGGGAGGAAGAATCCCCAAGGCATCAAGATCATTATCCAAAAGAGACAACTTCAAAACTTGAAATTTGCACGTTTACCAAGGCAACAATTTATTTCTCCTATGCAATAAGTAAATGACTAGTGCCTTTAAGAAAGGGTTAATGGAGTCAAGAGAATGTGAAGAAGCAAGACAGGCTACTTCCTTGGGGGTGTAAACCCTTTTACTCCTCAAGTCAAGCTTCTCTTAGCTAGGGTTTCAACTAGGAGCGTGTATGCAATTATACTCCTCTTAGTAAACCCTTATGAAGCAATATTCCCTTAGCAATAAAATGGTGGAAACACAAGTATGGGTGTATGCCCTTATACTCCCTACTTGGCTCAAGCAAATAGAACCTTTAACTTGTACAAATGATAATACAATGAAATAAATGGCACCTTGAAGCATTAAAAGGCCATAAAAGCTACACTAACCAACAAAAAAAGCAATGAAGAAAGCCTTCCAAGGCTAGTGCACCATCTCCATCAACCGTAACCAAGACATAGCCATAAACAAAAGCACAAGAGAGAGAATCAGCCAAAGAGAGTGAAAATTTCAGTCCAAGAGCCTCTCACAATGGAGAGTTATGTCCTATGTAAAAATGAAATGAGGTGATCTCAATTTATATCATCCTCCTAAACATAATTTGTCCACAATTGTCCATAATATTAGGATAAAACACAAGACAAGGGGATAACAACCCTTGTCTTGCCCCTTTACAATAATTTAACACCATTTTACACATTGAAAACCCTAAAAACAAAGGTGATATCATTCCTTGAAGGAGGACGTTTTGGAAAATTTAGCAAGTCGTTGGAGCTGGGTTGCAAAGTAGGGCTCCAAAGGCCATGTGGCAATCATCCAAAGCCTCTCCACCTCAAAATGCCATGTGTCATGCTCTGTTTCATCATCAACCACCACATGCCCCTCAAATGTGACGTCAAGCCCCTAGGGAGTGATGTTTTGCCCCTTCTGGGCAAGTCGTTTGGCATGCAAAGGGTGGGCCATGTCTATCCATCTGTCTCCTAGGCCTCCAAAAGCATCACTTTGTCGTCTGGGATGTGGGCCTATGCCATTCATCCTGTGGGCTACTTGCCCTCATGGAAGCCCAAGCTAGGCTTGTTCTTCCAAAACTGGCCATCAACCTGTACCCGCAAGACAAATGGATACGTCCTCCAAGGATCTCAAGTCAATGCATCATGATGAGTAAATCAAGTCAATAAAAGAGCCATTAAAGCATGTATACCAGGACTACATCATACAAACATGTGCTTAAGAAACTAGAACAACCCTATTTGAGTCATGTGAATGAAGTGGGATGGATGGGGGAAGTACTCAATGGGCATGGGGTTCATGATATGCAAGGGTCCATAGTATCTCATTTATGGGTGCCTTTGTGGAGGGTGTGCCGCACCTTCATCCATAATGCATTTTTTCCAAGCCCATTAATTGCCTTTTATCTTTCTTTCTTTGTATTTTCTTTCAATATAGCATAGGGTGAGTTGGAGGCCACTGCTCTGGCTTGGTGACCAGGGAACAACAGTGTCACCCACAAGTACTTTCACGGAGATGAGAAGGTTGGTTCGTGATGAGACCCCCTTTCCCTCAGCCATGCAACTAAGAGTCATTAGCCTAGTGTGATGGCCATAAATGGTAATGTCATATCGTTAGATATCCATGGACGTGATAGGTTGGCTCGTGATGAGACCCCCTATCCTCAACTGATCCTTTAAGTGTCTTTATTTATTCTTTTCATGGGGTCCTTATTTTCTTGCGGAGAAGATTTTCATTGCTTTCTCGGGATCCCCTGGGCGAAGCATCTGGAAGGTTCTTTCATTAGGCTTTTATCTTTTGCCAGCTAACTCCCCTCTGGACCTTCAACCCCTTCTTCCCATGAAATGAGGAATGGTCCCTTCTAGGGTCAATCTACCCCAAAATCCCAAGAGATGATGTCATGAGGGGAAATAATGATGGAAAGTGGTAAGTATGGTCGGGAGTGGCATGATGACTCATCAAAGGAAGCTCCTAGAAACACCCCATCCTAAGGGTGACCATCTACTTGAGTGCCCCTAGCCAACCACCAGCATTTAAACAAGGTAAAAGGCATAGTTTCCAAAGCAAATATCTCATAATAAAAAATAACCTTTGATACACAAGCTAGAATGCCTCAAATATTAAAATGATACCCACCATCATACCTGACTTGTACCACATGGAGCAAGACCCAAGTGACCTGTGGTGGCAAGCTAGTGTGGACGATGACCAGGTGATGGATCATTATGGTGGCAATGCGGGTCACTGGCTGTGCAAAAAAGGGATATTGCTGGTCATGTGGTCTCTCGACACTCCATATCTACAACCTGAGGGCCTCGTGACATAATTTCCTTAGTTATCCACAAAATGGGGATAGCAAGACTGTTTGAGGCTAAGCATGAAAGCATAATCATGGCTCTCAAGGAGAGACTTCAACACACAAAGATGGCAAATAGAGAAAGTGTTGCAACCTATCTCACCAAAATGAAACAATTACTAGATGAACTCCTTGTAGTAGGAGTAAAGCTATCCCCAACTGAAATAGTTAGATCATCTTTGAGAGGCTTCACAAAGGAGTGGGACCCTTTTATCGCAGGAGTAGTGGCTAGAGAAAATCTGCCAGATTGGGACATGTTGTGGAACGACTGCTGTTAAGAAGAAATTAGAAGAGGCAGGGATGTAGATGATGTTGAAATATTGTAACTGCAAAGAGTATTCTATTTATTATTGAGTTATTATTCATCAGATCAATCCCCTTTTGTGGATTGATCATGTCGAGCTTTGTACTTGACCAAATCCCCTTTTGTGAATTGGTCAAACCCTAATTATATTATGCAAATTAAGAAGTCAACCCCCAGTCCTAATTAAAGTGGTTTTGACCACTAAGAAGAGAAGTTGGCCTTGCCCAGTGAAGAGACACCTTTCCAACACCTGCCAGCTAGTGTAAATAAAGGAGGCTAGCACCTCATTTGTTCACTCACTCATTCACTCATCAAGTGCGCAAGTTTGGTAGTTGCAGTTGGGAGAAGAAGGAAGAGAGATGCACATTGCTCAGTGTTGGATATTCTCTAGTGTTTTGGTTTATTGTCTTGGCTATCTATATTAAGGAAGTTTTTGTTGGGTTTTCTCTCCCATTAGGGTTTCCAAGGATAAATGTTGTGTATCTTGTGATTGTGTCTCTCAGTGATCCTACCTATGCTATTGTTATCTAGTAAATTGAAAAGAAACCTAATAATAGCTCAAAACTTAACATGGTATTAGAGCTAAGCTGAAGACAACACCTTTCACTGGATAAGCAAAAACGTCGCTGTTGCGTACTAGAAAATTAGGGCTTTTTATTGAGGAGGTATTTCAGCCTAAAACTCATCAAGGAAGTGCGCTATAGCCTAGCGAACTCTTTGACTGCCTCAATGCACTTTTCTAGTGGACAGAACCCTCGTGAAAGTGAAACCCTAGTTTTCACTGGTACCAAAAAACCAGGAAACCAGAACCAGTACCAGAAGTACCAGTCCAAATTTCCGCAAGCCCAGTTTGAAGGGGTAAAATTTGGATTTTCTGAAATCTAACTGCACCAGGCTACTTGCCTCAGCCAAGCGCACCTCCTGGTAAGTTCAGATTTAAATTCTAAGCATTTTCAATTTTTGGTCATTTTCCCAGCTCCAGGTCAAGATGTCTGCAAGCACTAAGCTTGTTGACAAGTTAGAAGGTGTGGAAAACTTCTGTGCTTAGAAATATAGGATTGCGCTCATTCTTGAAGAGAATGACCTCTCAAATTTCATAAAGGAAGATGTACTAGAACCCGAAGAAGCTACAACCAAAGCAAAGTATAAGAAGGACATGGTTAGGGCCAAAATGATCATTGCAGACTCCATTAAAGATCACTTGATCCCTCAAGTGGCCTCAAAGAAAACTCCAAAAGAAATGTTTAATGCCCTAACTAGAATGTATGAAGGAAAGAACATCAACCGAAAGATGAATCTAAGAACTCAACTCAAAAGTACAAGGATGCAAAAAGGAGAAACAATCCATGACTATTTCTCTAGAATCTCTCAATTCATGGAATGGCTAGAAGCAATTGGAGACACCCTAGATGAGGATGAACTCATAATTACAGCTTTTAATGGTCTCACAAGACGTTGGGATGTGTTCATCCAAACCATTTGTGCCAGAAAGGAGGAACTACATTTTGACAGTCTTTGGGAAGAATGTGTTGAAGAAGAAGCAAGCATAGCTAAAAGAGAAGCAGTACTATCAAGAGATGAAGATCAAGCCCTAGCTGCTCATACTAAAGGAGGAAGGAGGAGGTCTCACTTCCAGAAGGAGACTCATCAACAGAAGGAATCTCACTCCCCAAAGAGATTCAACAACTCTCATGAAGAATCTCACCCTCCAAGAAGATTCCAGAAGTTTCAGAAAGGTCAAAGAAGAGAAAGAGATTTCTCCTCTTATCAATGCCTACCATTGTGACAAGATGGGACATATTGCTAAATATTGTCCAGCTAAGAGAGAAGAATACAAGAAGAGAAACAAAAGGCACCATGCCCATAAAGTTGAAGTTGAAGAGCCACCCTCAAAGATGATTAAAGAACGGATTGAAGACTATGTCTTAATCTCTGCCCTCTC
>JASDQU010410733.1:0-10489 GCA_032191745.1 Picea mariana | reverse complement strand
TGTTGCTTCTGTAATTGAATTCTAGGCGGAACTATCTACGTATAATTGGATTTGAACAAGCCTGTATATATATATATATATATATAATTTTAGGTGTATCTCTGTAATTAAATTTCAGGAAATTCATATTATTTAATTGAGACTTCCTTTCTCATATAACATTGAGGGGAAGAGATATGATACCATATCGACCCTATAGAACAATACGTATATACTTATACAATACATATAGAACTACATATACATATATAGATCTAGTTGCAGTTGGTACTTTGAATAGGCATTATTGAACAAAAATTTAATGACTACAACAGAAGTTGCACTTATACAGAGAATTGTTGTCATAGTGTATAAGAAAACAAATTATTCCAACAGGAAATCAGCTACATATCATATAAATAAAATACTAAATCGGAGAGTCTGAAACTCCTCCTTAAATCTAGTTACATTACCAAATAAAATTGAATAAGTTTCGATGTTCTGATATAAGATAATAGATAAGTAGAATACTCCATAAGGACAAAGATTCGTAGATATATAAAGGTCATAAAACATATGCTAATAGAACTTTTAAACCTTGCTTTTCCATTTGCACAAAAGAAAAGGGCCCAGTTAAAAGAATAACCACTGTATTAAGTGATTTACAAATTATTGAGTGATGAGTATACATGCAAAATTGTCCACTCAGTGTTCGTTGCAGTGGATGGCATAGAAATGACAATATACAATCATACAGTTCTATACATACAATACGCAATTGAAAAATGCTACCAGTATTTTAGTAGCCCCCTTACACAGTCTAAAAAATGATAAATATACATGTATGTATATATATAAATATATATATAGATAAGCGTTCTGGAAATAAATCACAGAATCGTAACCTTACTCTACCTTTATCTTGATAAATTAGATCATTGTATCTATTCAATGTTGGATCCAATCTAACTACTACAAGTTCAAAATGAAGCATCTCGAATGTCGAAAGGAAGTAAAACGATATAGTATTATAGATCTAGTACATTTCGATCTTTTTTCAGTATCAAACATTCAGAGTTTGAAACAAAACCTTCAATCTAAACAATAACCATGGCAATTAAATTGCAGAGTAGGGTGAGAATCGAACGATGAGGAGATTCAATTAACTCAACAGTCATTTCATTACTTCAAATAAATAAGGAAATCATATAGATAAATTGTTGTGGGAGTCATACTATAATAACTAGACCCGAACTTTAAGTTACATTTGGGAATTTTTCCTCTTTCCATGAACGATAGGAAACTGAGGAAACTATACTGAATGACTGCATTTAACTTTGCAACCATGACTATTAAGACTCTGGAAGGGTTACATAAGGGAACTCGAATACGTTTTGCGCCGAGCATGAGTACGAATAACCGAAATCCTTGCGTAGATGAAACCTGGAAGGGTTACAATTTATTAATTTTAGTAATTTATATACAAGGAAAAATTTAAGAAGAAACACTAACAGAGTGATAAGGGTTATTAACAAATTATACCAAGACATTACTTAACTTATGATTTGCAGCTCGCATGTATTCTTTTTCCTTGTCGCCTTCCATCTGTACATACGCCCAAGGGCTGAGGGTGGATGGTGCAACAACTCTCTGATGGGTAGCCTCACATCAAACAAGGCCCATCATTAGTGATACATTTCAACTCTTGAAACGACTTAAATTAGCATAAGAAAAATATTTACATAGTATCTACGGATAATGGAATATAGTAATCGACTATACTAAGTCCCTTGTAATACACAAAAGACATATAACATATTGAGCGTAAACAGAGCATAAGTCTTTCCATTAAACCATGAATACACCTAACTGGTTGAGCCTAGTTTACCTGAACACCAAACTGCATAGAATTGTATAAGTCAACAAATAATACAAAGATGACCCGACCAAATTTGATCGAGTATACTTATTTGAAAGGCATTAGATATAAAGAGAAAGTAACGTAGGCAAAATCCTAGTTAAGTCTGATTGACACTATGGAGGTAGGGTCACCCCTGTACAAGATAAGCAAAACAAATCACTTATCCCTCCCGAAGAAAGGACTTTCCCTCAGACTCAAGAATATTTGGCTACGAACCTCGTCTTATGACAGAGAGTTTACAAAAACCTACATCCCGAACATAGATAAACAAGGCTAATACTTCCTTTCTATAACCAGATGAGAAACATCGAAAACCTCAAAGAAAATCACGTCTTTAGGGTTAGGGATGTCTTTGAAAGTAATACAGAGAAGTTACACAAAAGGAGAATTCATCAGGAAGGAAAAATGATGGTGATTACAGAACGAAAAGATTGGCACTTAACGATTTCCGAAAAATGTGCCACCTTATTTAAGAAACCATGGTATTATGTTTAAGGAAGAACCTACAAGGGATTTGGACCACGCTGTCTCTTACAACATCGGAGCGGCCACCATAGCAACAGTCTTTGCCTCAAAAAAATTTAATACAGAGAGCCTCTTCGCAGGACTCCGTGATGACAAACTATGAACCTACTCAAACCCTAAGTGGTGCCTTGACATCTCAGAATAAATGTGGAGAGTGCGGAGGATGGGTTAGCCATGTGACAATGGAAGATTCGGTGTGGCACTTTGGGTGTAGAGCCAGGCGAATGCATTGCAACACTCATGACTTCCATTAATGAGGGTTACAGATCCCTAACTACCGTGACGGTGGACCATCCCTTCCACTTAAAGATTGTCATGAATTGACACCTTCATGACATGATGGGAAATCAAATCCCATTCACACCCCTATGTTAGTTTTGAGTTAGCAGTTCAATCCTCGTAATTGAATTTCCACTGGTGATTGGATCAGAGCTCCATTTACAATTATCTTGTCAGTTCTAAGAACCATTAAATGACCGGGACTTGGTAGTTATGGTAGTACCTGGTATTAAACCCGACCCCATGGCTATTATAGATGGAAACTAAATAAAGTATCCTAGGGTTAAAATAATCAGGAGGACTTGTGTGAAAACATGGAGGGATTATGTTAAAAGGTGAGTTGTGGTCGGCTTATGAGACTACCCATTATTTACATAGTCCTATATGCATATAGGTAAATAGAGTGAAGAAAAAAGAGGATTTGCTAAAGCCTTGGGTCTTTACCCTTGCAACCTTTCTACTCGAGGTAAGTCAAGATGATATAGTTAGAACATCTTGTGGTAAGTAGAATTTAGGGACTTTATAACAGATTTTATAACAAGTTTTATGGCAAAGGCTGATGACATAGTTTTTATAACTTAGGGATCCCCTTCTTCTACCAAGTAATTATATAAACAATTTTTTTTTTTTATGGAAAATTTGAGGTTCATTACATATGGTATCAAAGCAAAGGATACAAAACTTGGACCTTGAGCAAGGCCATCTAATTTACTTAGCATATAATTATGTCTGTATAAAACTAATAAACCTTTACTGTTGCAAACATAAAATTCTTTTATGTTTTGTGTTAATCATGGAAACACAGGATGACGTGGAAATCAGAATTGATGGGAATCTTGAACAAAGACTTCATGAAAATCAAATACAGAATAGTGACATAAGCTCACCTACTGAAGTTCTAGAAATGATGAGGAATCTCATTATTGAGCTACAGGTTTTCAAAGTCGACAATGAGAAACTGAAGAAAGAAAAACCAGAGCAGTAGGAAATAAATGAAGTCATGTTTCACAGTATAGTGACAAAGAATATCCCAAAGGATGATAACAATGAAGAAGAGGTTAGCAAAAGGGCCTCCAAGAATTGTGGGCATAAAGCAAAAAAAGGGGACAATTTGTTTGAAGGTACACCTTCACTTGAGGACAAAACAAAAGTAGATAGAAAAAGAAAACAAGTAAACCACCTTGAATGAGAATTTAAGAAAATAAAACCAGCTACTTTTGATGGAGAATCTAAAAACAAGGGAGGAAGCTGAAGCATGGTTATTAGACATAAAAAATTATTTCTAGATATACAACTATTCTAGAAATATGAAGGTTAGAATGGCCATTTATAATCTGAAACGAAAAGCCAGCATTTGGTCAAAAGATCTGAAATTGGCTAAGAGCTTAAAAGAGAAATAGATGGAATGGTTTGGCTTTAAGAAATATTTCAAGAAACAATACCTCTCTGAAAGCTACTATGAAAGGAAAACAAAATAATTTTATGAGTTACGACTTGGTCAGATGAGGATGGAGGATCTTATAAACAAATTCCTTGAATTACTAAGGTTTGTACCTTATTTCCGAGAGGACAAGGTAAAATCAATAACACTCGNAATTGATCCTAGAGATACATTAAGTTATATCACATATGGTATGGTGGAGGCAAATAAACTTAGGAAAGTAAAACACGCAAAATCATGGCTGGTACAACTAGCAACAAGAACTAAAAGGAAAGTAGTTGACTTTATTTCTGATTTTGAGTTCATCTTAGATGGTAAAAACATAAGAACAAATATAAACATTCTATCACTAGGATCTTATGATGTGATTATCGAAATGGATTGGTTGGAAAATAACAAAGCAGTTATAGATTTTTATACAAAGACAATTATAAAAATGATTATGACACTACTAGAACAGCCCAAGGTATACCAAAACCTGTATCAGTTAGACAAGTCAAAGCAATGCAATTCAATAAATGCATGAGAAAGGGTTGTTAAGTTTACGCCATCCAAATAACGAATCTCTTAGAAAAAGAAGATAAGCCCAACTTGGAATACTTTGTTGTCCTACGTGAATTCAGAGATGTGTTTGTTGATGAGATACTTGAATTACCCCCTAGAAGGGAAATAGACTTCTCCATAGACCTACTACCTGGTTCAACCCCTATCTCTAAAGCACCTTACTGAATGAGTTTACCAGAATTGACAGAATTAAAAATACAAATGCAAGAATTATTGGACAAAGAGTATATCAGACCAAGTGTTTCACCATGGGGAGCACTAGTCCTCTTTGTGAAAAACAAAGATGGTACTCTAAGACTATGTATTGATTATAGAGAATTGAACAAAATGACTATTAAGAACAAGTACCCCTTACCTAGGATAAATGATATGTTTGATCAAGTAGGTGGGGCCAAGATCTTTACAAAGTTGGATTTATGATCCGATTATCATCAAGTTAGGATAAAAGATAAGGACATAAGAAAAAAAACTTTTCAAACAAGGTATGGACATTATGAATTTGTAGTCATACCTTTCGGACTCACTAATGCACCAACCAGGTTTATGTGTTTAATGAGCAATATTTTCAGTCAGTACTTGGACAAGTTCGTACTGGTATTTATCAACGATATTCTGGTCTATTCTAAAACAAAATAAGAACATGAAGAACACTTAAGAATAGTTCTACAAACTTTGAGGAAACACAAATTTTACGCCAAATTTTATAAGTGTGTTTTTTATCAAAAGAAAATACAATACCTAGGACATGTAATTTCTGAAGAAGGCATTGCAGATGGCCCTGAGAAAATAAAATCCATCATGGAATGGCTGGTACCTAAGGATGTAGTGGATATCCATTCATTCATGGGAATCACCGGATATTATCGCAGATTTATAGAGGCATTTTCCAAAATAGTCTACCCTATCACATTATTACAAAAGAAAGGCACCAAGTTTAACTGGTCACAGAAGTGTCAAGACAGTTTTAACAAGTTGAAGGAATTTTTGACAACTGCACCCATATTGAAGGTAGAAGACCCAGATAAAGACTTTAACATTTGTGTTGATGTGAGTAAAGAAGGACTAGGTGTTGTCCTAACTCAAGAAGGACACATTATTTGTTATGAGTCCCAGAAATTAAAGGAGCATGAGCGAAAATACGTCACTCATGACATAGAATTAGTAGCGGTAATACACGCCTTAAAAATGTGGCGACACTACATAATGGGAAAAATATTTCTATTATTGACAAATAATAGCGGTGTGAAATATTTGTTTAGTCAACTAGATCTTAATGCAAGACAAGCAAGGTGGCTAGCATTCTTGAGAGAATTCAACTTTGAGGTAAGACATGTCAAGGGTAAGGAAAATAAGGTAGCACATGATTTAAGAAGAAGAGTCCACGGGTTATTTGAGATAAATGTCAGTATGGCAGAAAGTGATATGGAACAGACAATAAGGATGACAAGTATTAACGACGAAAATTACATTAAGATAATGGCAGAACTACAAAACACTACAACAAACTCAGACAAACCATATATGAGTATCCATACAAATGGCCTATTACGATTCAAGAACAGAGTTTACATACCAGATTTGACAGAGTTAAAGATAACAGTTTTGGATGAAGTGCATAAGAAACCGTATTCTGGTCATCCGGGATACCAAAAAACGATAACAAGACTTAGGAAATTATTTTATTGGCCTAATATGAAGGGAGAAACAACAAAATACTTGGCTAGGTGCCAAGATTGTTAGCAGGTAAAGGCCAAAATCTAGCATCCAGCTGGCCTATTATAACCATTTCCAATACCATAATGGAAATGGGAGACCATATCACTGGAATTTATTATAGGTTTTCCAAAAACATAGAAACATAATGATTTTATTATGGTTGTAATCGATAAACTCAGTAAGTATGCACAGCTTATTCCTATAAAGTCTACTTTTAAAATTATAAACATCCCTGAAATATTTATGAAATAAATTTTTAGACTACATGGTATTCCTAAAATGGTGATTTCAGATAGAGATGTAAAATTCACATCTGCCTTCTGGAAAAAATTGTTTGCAGGGCTAAATACTAATTTGAATTTCAGCACAAGTTATCATCCACAAACGGATGGATAGATTGAACGAACAAATCAAATCGTAGAATATATGCTTTGCATATACATAAAAAGAAAACCGAGTAAGTGGGAAGACTACATGCACTTGGTAGAATTTGCATATAAGAATGGGTACCAAACTTCGACTAAATTGAACCCCTTTGAGGTATTGTACGACATAAAGTGTACGACACTAATTAGCTAGGAGGACCTGGTTGACAGACTCATGGTTGGACCAGAAATGCTCCAAGAAATGGAAAGTATGATAAGAAAGGTGAAACATAACTTAAAGGAGGCACAAGACATATAAAAAAGTTATGCGGAGCAAAAAAGAAGACACTTGGAGTTTCAAGTGGGAGACCATGTTTATTTAAAGGTCAAATCCTGGAAAAGTTCACTGAAGTTAGAAAACTGTGGCAAGTTGGCACCAAGGTTTTGTGGACCCTTCGAGATACTATCTCGAATTGGACCCATAGCTTACCAACGTGCACTTCCAGCTAATCTAAAAGTTCGTAATGTATTTCATGTCTCTTTGTTGAAAAATTATGTTCATGACCCTACTCACATGATCGATTAGAACTTGGTGTAGGTGGAAATAGAAGACGAGTTCTAGGAGGAACCCCTATGCATTCTGCACCGAAGAGAAATAACACTTTCTAACAGAGTCCCTGCTTAGGTAAACGTGCAATGGAAGCACTTTAGTCTTGAGGGGCCCACTTGGGAGTTGGAGGGAGATTTGCAGAAATCTCATCCAATCCTGTTCCAAGAAAGGAATGAACACTGAGGACAGTGTTTCATTGAAGGGGGAAAGGATGTGATATCCCCAAAGATAAATTATTTCTGAATTCGAAAATTGTTAGAAAAATTATTTCATTTTTGGTAAATTCGAATTTGGAATTTTTTTTCCATTTATGACAATTCTGAATTTTGAATTTGGTAAATTGTATTTAATTATTATGACTATTGGGAAGCGATCTCATTTGACCCAACTAACTATTTGACTATGACACTTGTATGAAAACATAATATTTTATAATTATTGCAGAAGGAAAAATGGAACAACCATGTTAAGTTCAACTGACCATGATTCCATGAGTGGGGAACATGTTGGAACTCCCTCAGGGCTGATTGTTACAAGTGGAAAATCAGGGATTTGGCCATTGGCAGCCCCTGAAAATTAGGGATTTAGAAAGTTGTGAAAATTCCCAAGGGAGGCAAAAGAGCCAGGCAAAAATATTGTTTTGATATATAACATATGTGAGGAGGTAGGACCCTACCTAGTATGATGGGGACAAGAACTACTGATTACTTATTTTTATGAGCACAAATTTCTGAGTGTGAAGCAAGGAGAAGACTATTGATAGAGGAAGACATTGTTGAAGACGTGATTCCATGTTTTCCCTCATGGATTCATGGTTAGGCTAGGGGATGAATCGGGCAAGTGATTTGTCTACCCTGTTTTACGGTTGGGAGGAACGTGGTTGTTCGATTTGTCATCTCGCGAACTGGTTAAGATATGTTAATCTTCTCCTTATTTGTTTGAATGATTATAAATATATATGATGTAATGCATCGGCTTGTGTTAAAGTGAAATATCTTTCATAGATGAAATATGTTCGTTGTGTGAATTTTATAATAGATAACTAAATTCTGGAAATCGTTCCTTCTGTAATTGAATTCTAGGTGGAACTATCTATGTATAATTGGATTTGAACAAGTCTGTATATATATATATATATATATATATATATCACTTTAGGTGTATCTCTGTAATAAAATTTCAGAAAATTCATATCATTTAATTGAGACACCATTTCTCGTATAACATTGAGGGGAAGAGATGTGAGACAGTATCAAACCTATGTACCAATACGTATATACTTATACAATACATATAGAATTACATATACATATATAGATCTAGTTGCAGTTGTTACTTTGCATAGGCATTATTGATTAAAAAAAAAATAGTGACTACAACAGAAGTCTCACTTATAAAGAGAACTGTTGTCATAGTATATAAGAAAACAAATTATTCCAACAGGCAATCAACTACATCTCCTATAAAGAAAATACTAAATCAGAGAGTCTGAAACTCCTCCTTAAATCTAGTTACATTACCAAATAAAATTGAATAATTTGCGTTGTTCTGATATAATATAATATAGAAGTAGATTACTCCGTAAGGACAAATATTCAAAGATATATAAAGGTCATAAATCATATGCTAATTGAACTTTTAAACCTTACTTTTCCATTTGTGCAAAATAAAAGGGCCGAACTGAAATAATAACCACTATATTAAGTGATTTAAAAATTATTGAGTGATGAGTATACATGCAAAATTGTCCACTCGGTGTTCCTTGCAGTGGATGGCATAGAAATGACAATATGCAATCATATAGTTATGTACATACAATACACAATTGCAAAATCCTACCAGTCTTTTAGAAACCCCCTTACACAGTCTAAACAACTATAGATATACATGTATGTATATATATAAATCTACATATATATAGATAAGCGTTCTGGAAATAAATCACAGAATCATAACCTTACTCTACCTTTATCTTGATAACTCAGATCATTGTATCTATTGAATGTTGGATCCAATCTAACTACTACAAGTTCAGAATGAAGCATATCGAAAGTGGAAAGGAAGTAAAATGATATAGTATTATATATCTAGTACATTTCGATATTTTGTCAGTATCAAACATTTTGAGTTTGAAACATAACCTTCAATCTAAACAATAACCATGGTAATTAAATTGCAGAGTAGGGTGAGACCCGAACGATGAGAATATTTGATTAACTCAACAGTCATTTCATTACTTCAAATAAACAGGGAAATCTTGTATATAAATCATTGCAGGAGTCATACTATAATAACCCGACCTGAACTTTAAGTTACATTTGGGAAATTTTCCTCTTTCCAGGCACGATAGGAAACTAAGGAAACTATACTGACTGACTACATTTAACTTTTCAACCGTGACTGTTCGAACTCGGGAAGGGTTACAGAAGGTAACTTGACTACCTTTTACGCCGATCACAAGTATGAATAACCAAAATCCTTGCGTAGAAGAAACCTGGAAGAGTTACCATTTATGAATTTTAGTAATTTTTGTACAAGGAAAATTTAAGACGAAACACCAACAAAGTGATAAGGGTTATTGACGATTTATACCAAGACATTACTTAACTTATGATTCGTGGCTCTCAATTTTTCTTTTTCCTTGTCACCTTCCGTATGGATAGACACCCGAGGGCCGAGGGTGGATGGTCCAACAACTCTCTGATGGGTACCCTCGCATCAAACATGACCCATCATTAGTGATACATTTCAACTCTTGAAATGACTTAAAACAACATAAGGAAAATCTTTACACAATATCTACGAATAATGAAATACAATAATCAACTACACTAAGTCCCTTGCAATACGCAAATGACATATAACATATTGAGCGTAAACATAGCATAAGTCTTTCGTTTAAACTAGGATTACACCTAACTAGTTGAGCCTAGTTTACCCGAACACCAAACTGCACAGAATTGTATAAGTCAACAAATAATACAGAGATGCTCCTACCAAATTTGATGGAGTATACTTCTTTGAAAGGCGTTAGATATAAAGAGAAAGCAACACAGGTGAAATCCCAGTTAATTGTGTTTGAAACTATG
>JASDQU010410731.1:0-10489 GCA_032191745.1 Picea mariana | reverse complement strand
TGGGGTCTACCGATGCCTCCGCATCCTCAAGGTCACAAACCTGCACACTCAATAAACTGAGTCAATAGCACCCGTCTACATGAATAGTAACACATCATATCATCTGTCAATCACATCATAATCAAATATATAAGGTCCAACATCAAAAGGGTCCAAATCACTTGCGAGAAAGTGTCCTCAAATAATAAGTGGTCTCAGTGCGCCAGAGCGGGATGTTACAATAAGACAAGTTTCTAATACATGAGAAAAGTATACACTATAAAAACAAATGTTTACTCCATTCCAAAACTCAATAAGCTACCAAAAAAAAATTCTACACATCATAAGATTTAGAAATGAAGTTTGTCTCCAAAATAGGTTGGCGAGCAATGGCTTCTCATTCAGTAATTTTCTAAAGGAATTTACAAAATTGCAGAAGCAAAAAACCCTTATACCATTAAATTCTTCTTACCTATACAAAAAAAAATGAGGAAAAAATTCATTATTTGGGACATTTGGTTGATTATTTGATTCCCTTTCCTACTTGTTGGATCCATTAGTTGAATTAGCATTTTCCCCTAATTGAGGATTCAACCCTTCTTGTCTTTTTAGATCCTCTTTCTGGTTGTTTGAATCCTCTCCTCTAGAAGATTATCTACTTGGCTTGATGAATCTTCATCTCTTTCTTTTCTCCATCTTCTTGAAAAAGTGTCTGCATACACATAATTTTTATTAATGAAGGAAAAATGTTACATCAGTAATATGTGAGAGCTAAGGGCTAAAAATCCACCTCACGTAGAACATAAAATGGTTTTAAATGCCCCAAAATCAATAACTAAAAATATCGTTATCTAAAACTAACTAAAACTAACTTGGACACCTCACATAATCATGGTGAGTGTGCAAGTGTCCTTTTACATTAATTTTTTATTCACTAAAGTCCTATGTTAACTATTTTGGATCATAATTTCTAACAGTCCCTCCTTTGATCCAAAATTTCTTTAGAGAGGATACCAAGCTTAGTTTTGAACTTAATGAATTTAATCATTCCAAGAGATTTAGTGAAGATATCAGTGGTTTCATCGTCTATTGGACACTGATGATTTCCTTGATGATGAGAGTTCAAAGGTAATGGTACTTTGTATCAACATGTTTTGTCTTCAAGTGAAACACTAGATTTTTTGCTTACTTGATCATTGATTGATTGTATATGAGCAAGGAAGTAGATTCATTATGAACAACTTTAAGATCCTACAAAATTCTTTTCAACCAGAATATTTTGCAAGGCGCTTCCCAAGCTGAGATATATTTTGCTTCTTCTATGGAATTTGCAACTGCGGCTTGTTTCTTACAACTCCAGGACACAACAACTAATCTCATGCTCATTACATATCCTGAAGTAAATGCCATGTCTTCAACATCTCTAGAAAAACATGTATCTGAATAGCCAACAAGTCTAAAAATTTTATTCCTTTTATACTCAAGTCCAAAATATTTTGTTCTTTGAAGATATCGAAGTACCCTTTTTGTTGCATTCCAATGACTCTCTCTTGATTCCTATATATACGTGGAAATTACGTTGACCGAAAAATATAATTCTAGATGAGTATTTCTCTGATAGATTAAACTTTCAATTAACTGTTGATACCTGGTACTACTGAAAAGTCCCCCCCTTCAAACTTAGAAAGTTTTAAGTTTTTCTCCATGGGGATGATGGCTAGTTTGCAATCCTCCATTCCAAACTTCTTCAATAATTTAGAAACATACTTAGTTTGAGAAATAAATATTCTTCTTTCTCTTTGCATTACTTCAACTCCAAGATAGTAGTAAATTAATCCCAAATTTGTCATTTAGTTACCTATTATAAGCTCTTTATTTACTTGAGATATATGATCATTGTTGTTACATGTTATGAGAAAATATCAACATACATTACCAAAATGATCAAGTTGTTGCCTTGAAATCAAGTATACAAAGTGTCATCTGACTCATTATGAAGAAAACCATCTTTATGTAGATAGACATCCATTTTAGCATACCAAACTCTAGGTTCTTATTTTAACCCATATAATGCCTTAACCGATTTGCACACTTTTTTTCTTTCCCTAAAACTTCAACACCAGGAGGTTGAGTCATATATATTTCCTCTTGTAGATCACCATTTAGAAAGACACTCTTCACATCCATTTGGTGCACTTTCCATCCACTGTGTGCAACCAAAGCTATCACTACCCTAATAGTATTCCACTCAGTTGTTGGTGTGAAGGTTTCTTCATAATCAATCCCTTCTTTCTGAGCAAACCCCTTTGTGACCAATCTATCCTTGTACTTATCAATTTCACCATTTCCTTATGTTTTATTCTATAAACCCATTTATAACCAATGGATTTTACATTCTTTCGACACTCAACAATTTTCCAAGTTTGATTTTTAATTGTTGCATCATATTCACCTTGTGTTTCCTTCTTTCATTCATAATGTTCTACTACCTTTGCAAAAGTGGATAGCTTGGTAGCAGTAAGAGAAAAAACATGAGAACCCAAATTTTGTTGACTCCTTGTACCTGTTTTATGTTTTTCATTAGAACTAGCTTCCTTAAGTACTTGAGTTGTCCACTTTGGAGCCTTGTGTGCAACTTGAGGTGGCAATAAGGTACCATCCAAAGAACTATTATCAATGTTAACTTGATTTGAATCTTCTGAGTTATCTTGTAAATAGTATTTTGATTCTTCACCTTCCACCTATTTGTTCGATGTCCAAGCCATTTCAAACCATTGATCATCCTTTGATTTATTTAAGTGTTGCAACCTTTGTTGTTCCTTAGTCACTTTTTGCTCTAATTGACTAAGTAATTTTTCAATTTATTTTGCACTTAGACATTATGTTTCATAAAAAATAACATCCCTACCGACAATAATTTGTTTCTTGATAAAACTCAATATTTGTTCAGAATACCCAACTAGAATGCATTTCATACTCTTGAAATATAACTTTGTTTGTTTTTCTTTTGCACACTAAACCAAAAAAATATAATATGTTTAATCATGAGCTTGAATCCATACCATGCTTCATAAGGATTTATTTCATCTAAATATGAAGAGGGTGACTGTTTTCTCAAGTAGACTATTGTATGTACTACCTCAGCCCAATAACTTGAACTTAACCCTTTAAAGAACAACAATGCTCTAAGCATGCCCAATAATATTTGATTCATTAGTTTAGTTACTCCATTTTGTTGTGGAGTGTAGGATTTATTTAGTTTCCTCCTAATTCCTTTTTCCTGGAAATATACATGGAATTCACTTGAAGTGAATTCTCCTCCATTATCCATAAGTGAATTCTCCTCTATTATCCATACACAAAGTAGCAATTTTCTCCCCAGTTGCAGTTTCAACCAAATTTTTAAAAGACCGAAAATGAGTGAATGCCTTTGATTTTTCCTTCAAAAAACACTCCCAAACTATCTTGTTGAATTCATCAATGAATAGTTAAAAATACTTACATCCCCCATGTGAAGTGTCCAAAGGTCCACAAATATCATTGTGACCAAGTTGTAACCTCCTAGTTGTTCTCCAAGTACTTGTGGGAAATGCTAACCTTCTTTATTTTCCATAAATCCAAGATTTGCATCTTGCATTTTCCTTCTGAAATGTGGGAAGTCCCTTTACCATTCCTTGTTTTTGAAGTTGAATAATACTATCAACATTCAAGTGTCCAAAACGAACATGCCATAATTGAATGGGTGTAAAACCGGTCTCAATTAATACTGCAAAATTCTACAATCTTGGAATGATTGTGCCTTTCACTCTAAGAAGTTTTCCATCCTCATAATCTGTCATCGTTGTTTTATAATTATCCTTGATTTATTTGATTTTAATTATTCCATATTCAACAACTATTTGATGCCCTCATTGGAGAATCAATATCAAAGACAACAAAGTCTTCTTAAATGAGGGAATATAACAAACATTAGAGATTATACTTTCCTGAACTCATAGTAAAAACATCTTTACTAAACATTTTCTCTGTGGTATGTGAGTGGTGTCATCTTCTAGAAAGATTGAACTCCAGTGACAATCCTGATAATTCCAAAATAAATCTTTCATGTAAGTGATATGTTGAGTGGCACCTATATCCATGATCCATGCATCCTCAAAATCACTCTTGAAAGAGTAAGTTTTTTGAACTAAGTTTATTTTTTATGTTTGTTGAAGTGTTGTAAAAATATATTCACAATTGTCATTTTATTTTTTATTTACATATTATGTCGAAGAAGAATCTTTCTGTTTAGCTATATTGTCATAAGGAATGCGAAAATCGGAGGCATAATGTCCAATCTTATTACACCATAAACACGTTATTGTTTTCTTTCCTTTTCCTCTTCCATTTGATTTTGAATGATGATGTTCTTCCTCTTTGGAATCTTTGTTAGTCCAAGTCATATTACCTCTACCTCTTCCTTGACCTCGACCACGACCTTGATTTGAATACTGAGATGAATTATATTGATGTTCATTCCCTTTATGGTCATTTTCTTGGTAGAAGAAACACCTTTTTCAGTAGTACTCTTGCTCGTGATTACAACCAATAAATACTCCTTCGATTGTCGTGTCTTACCAAAAGTTTTATCATGATTATCTAGTAGCTCACTAAGTTTATCAAAAGTTGTATTCTCCAACTTATTAATAATCTGCAATCTTTCCGAAAAATGTTTGTATGATTCTGGCGAACTATCTTGTAACTATCAAAATTGTAACCATCAAGCTATCTTCGATTTTACAAAAACCTACCTTTGCATTCATTTGCTTAATATTTTTTAGTATTGAGATTTATTCCATTACATCTCCCCCAACAACTAATTTTTGTTTCAATAACTTTAATTGAAGATCGTCTCTTTTAGCCTTAGTTTTTGAATCATATAAATCTTTAAGTGTTTTTCAAGCTGACCAAGAATTACTTCATAAAAAATGGTACTTTGAATTCGTGCTAAGGCATTTTCATGTTTTAACTCCCATTTTGATAATTGAGCAACACCGGTTGGTTTTGTGGGTTGTGCATTACAAATTCCTTTCCATAATTCATTATAGATGAGAGTGTTTTGAGTGTGTCAATTCCATGCTTTATAGTTCTTTGAACCTTCTAACTTCTCAGAATCATTAAATAGACTAATGAATTTAGAGATTGTTCAATGATAAGAGCAGTTACACCTTATATCACCAAAACAATGGAATAATATGCACCTTGTCGACGTAGGCCTATTTTGGGATAAAATCCTATTTTGGGAGAAAAGCCTATTTTTGGAGAGAAAATTCTATTTTTGAGCATGCGCCATATGTGGTGGAAACGTAGCATGTGAAATATGGAGGAAAAGAAGCATGGGGCACATGCAGACAAACCTAACCATGTTATGGTTAGGGTTTTTGATATGAATGTAATGGCGACAAGACAACATATTAGTATAATAAAGGCCTAGGAGGTATAGTAGAGGTTGGTTAAGGAGATACTAGTTTTGGTCTAAATAAGCTAGTTTTTGAAGGTTAGGTCATAGGCAATGGAGCCTAGTGTGGTCTAGTCCACCTCATGGATTAAACTTATCATATTTGTTTACTATAATCCTGAAGAATGTAATGCGCACAACGCATATTTTGCAGAATGATGAATAAAAGAGCAGAAGAGACAAATCTTTGTGGATGTATCTGCATGGGGGGGTAAACCATGATAAACCTAGTGTGTTAATGTCTTTGAATGGTTTCTTTACTGTTATGTTGTTTACCAATTAAAGAATGAATGGTTAGCCTAGATTATGACAACATGCATGCATAGTTTGATTAATGAATGAATGATAGATTTAAATGAATGGATAAGAAATATGATCCATGAGGAAAATGAACAGATCACAGTCCCAATCCCTTTCCTGAATGCAGACATTTGATTCTTCCAGTCCCCCATAAACTATCTTGGGTGAGACTACATAGAGCACTATGTGCGCAACGTTGCCTTTTGGTTTACTAGGAGGGCCGATAGTTTGATGGTTTTGTTGGAAACCTTTGAGATCAGAACTTGGGTCAGCCCAAGCATCTAACAAATGGTTCTATTGTCAAGACATAACTACACATAACATATTGGAAGGGAACTATTGAATAAGAAGATGTAGAATGAAAACATAGAAGGGAATGTTGAGTCCATGGAATCCAATGAAGGCGAAGATTGAAAGATGGTTAAAAACAAAGGAACTTGATTTTTCATAGAAGGACAACTAAAACCCTAAATAAACACCATGCTTATATCTCGACAAATATGTGTTTAGGGACTTGCATCATATATTTTTCTGCAAATTTCCACATTTGTTATAGGAGTGGTTATTGAGGTTGAAGGAAAACCATCCTACAAATCGGATAAGGAATCTAGAGTGGCATCCCGTGGAGATTCCGCAATTGCAACAATTCAATAATAATTTACGCGCGCAATAGATTTTTGGTTAGACAATATTATTGCAGGGTTTATTACTGAATTTGTAGTTGATACTGCGAAGTCATACATTGTTGTCGAGTAGGAATTTCTGAAGGGACCCAAAGGTAGGTACATAAGATCACTATATACTTCCATAAATATTTTAGCGTATGAAAAAGGCATGATGACCATGGAAACAAACAACTAAACTTCATTGCATGCATGGGGAAAGGGGGGAAGCACTGACAAGAGTATGATATATGGACAAGGAGATGGATAAGTGGAAGCAGAAGGAGGCCATGGACATGATCATGATGGGAAATGACCAAACAAAGAAGGTAATGAAAAAAGTTGCAATGACACGCGTCAGTAGACCTTGCCAATATAATATGAATAACAAAAAGAGGGCCATAGCCGACAGAGAAGGCTTGGCCAGCGATGAGGAAGAGGTAGAGGATTTAGGGGCTATGGAGCATATTGAGAAAATCTTGCGCACAACATATGAAAGGAAAACAAGAGGTCCACGGTTAGGAATAGAAGGAAGAACTCCAGTTCAGATCACAGTTAGTGTGGAACCTACAACCTCATGTCCGACTAATACACCTGAAGGAACATGAGCTTTTAGACAACCAATTTTTAGTAGAAGAGGTGCAAAAGGTCAAGGGTCCAATAGAGGACAAACCACTCGTGGTACAATTTCAGGAAGTAATAATCAACTATCTACACAACATGAAGGCAATAGTTCAACACATTTCAAAATGGTAGGAGTATATCCCACTATCATATTACTAGAGTTTTGTGGTGAGATGTCTGAGGACCTTGAGAAACATTTATTCATCTATGAAAAAATATGGGAAGCAAATCAGGTCATAGACGAGGATACAAAAGTCGCGCAGTTGGCTATAACATCCAAAGATTGCGTGCTAGACTGGTACATGAGACTTAAGGTAAAAAATCCACAAGGAGCACCAATGACTCTCATGGAGGTGAAAAAGATGTTGGTAAATGAATTTTAGAAGCCAAGCTCACAAGACACGTGACCCTGGAGCTCCATTGAAAACATCTCCAGTAGTTTCTCTATCAGCATCACCCATGTCTTGCAAAAGATTTCCCAAAATGTTGTTTTATTGCTCTTTGTCCAATAGTAAACTACAGAGCTTCTTGATCACAAGTGGTTTTCCTGTGAACACAAAATCAGTCAATTTATAGATGAAGACAAATTTTGGTAAAGACAAAGTCAATTTTCTTTCCAATCCAAACAAACTTGTCTAACAGAATCCCGGTAAAAAGTAAACAAACAAATAATTAAGGTTTTCGAGAAACTAATTTTGTATTTAATATATATATATATATATTAAATACAAAATTAGTTTCTCGAAAACCTTAATTATTTGTTTGTTTACTTTTTACCGGGATTCTGTTTCATATTAGCAAATTGATTAGGAAGGTGGGACTCGAAGGTATTGAATTGTGGACTAAACCTTAATTATTTGTTTGTTTACTTTTTACCGGGATTCTGTTTCATATTAGCAAATTGATTAGGAAGGTGGGACTCGAAGGTATTGAATTGTGGACTTTTTTTCCACTCACTAGCAGCCATTACAATTCGTCCCGGAGATCCAGCCGGAATTGAACTCAAGACCTCCTCCCAACATGGAGAAAGGTCTTTACCAACCGTGTTGTCTCAGGGACTATTGAATTGTGGACTTAAAACCTTTTATGATATCACAATTTAAAACAAAATTACTTCTATATATAGTATATATATATATATATATATTTTTAATATTTTTAAATTTCTTGAAATATTGTAAAATATATAATAACCACTATATGTATATTATTTTCATATTAGCAAAGTTGATTTTGATTTGCAAGGTGGGCTTCAAAGATTGCGTGCTAGACTGGTACATGAGACTTAATATAAAAAATCCACAAAGAGCACCAATGATTGTCATGGAGGTGAAAAAGATGTTGGTAAATGAATTTTAGAAGCCACGATCACAAGATCAAAGCAACCTCAAGCATTGTTATATATCACCTGGCACATTTATTACAAGGACAAGGCATGATCGAGAGTAGATCGAGTGAAGATATGATAAACACTAAATGCCAACATCAATGTTGGCCAAAAGGATCCCAATGGTGAAAAGAAACTAAATGTCTCTCTAGTACCACCACATTGCATCCCCTATAAAGAAAATGGGGACACATATAGTTGTCATCAAGCTCACAAAATAACTTAGCTGACCAATAAACTCATAACACTAAACCTATAATAGAAAACCAAAATCGCATATTTAAACCATAACAAAGAACGTCATAGCTAAAAGCTCAATGCATATTAATCATATTTTAAACCTCAATGTCTAGTCATTGTGATGAATTTGAGATTGATGTCATCATCAAACAATGTACGTATAACTAACGCACAATAAAAGGCCTACATGATAATATTGGTGAGATTAGGTAAGTATAGCGTGGAATGTGACTGACTAAATAAGTTGATAAATTTGGTTTTTAATAAATTTAATTTTAATTTATTATTTTTGACAAAATTCCATGTAAAGTGTGAAACTCAACAAGTTTTTTTTCATAAAATTCCATAACTTTCATAAGTGAGCTGTGAAACTCTATTGTAAAATTCCCCAAAACAATTCCACTTAAATTTTGGAGATGTTGACTTACTCAAATAATTTAATGGGTTTGCTCTTTTTATAAAATTCCATAACTTTCATAAGTGAGCTGTGAAACTTTATTGTAAAATTCCCAAAACATTTCCACTTAAATTTTGGAGATGTTGACTTACTCAAATAATTTAATATGTTTGCTCTTTTTATAAAATTCCATGAGCTGTGAAACTTTATTGTAAAATTCCCAAAACATTTTCACTTAAATTTTGGAGATGTTGACTTACTCAAATAATTTAATGGGTTTGCTCTTTTTATAAAATTCCATAACTTTCATAAGTGAGCTGTGAAACTCTATTGTAAAATTCCCAAAAACAATTCCATAACTTGATGGGTTTGCTCGAAAGTTCGAGACAATGATATGGAATGATGATCAAATAAGAATTTGAAATTAATTTTATTATTTAATTTAAAAATTATATTAATTTTGTTTAATTTATCATTTGTGCAGTAGATATATTTATGAAAGGTGTAAATTAATTGGTTTTTATTTAGTTTAATTGGAATTCAAATTTTATGAAGAGGAGTTAAATGTAAAAAATTAAAAAATCATCATTTTATAAAACATTTACTCTAAAGTAAAATTATTTGTGAGAAAAAAAAATTAAAAATTTATTTGTGAGAAAAAAAAAAAAAAAATTATTAAGAATTAATCATATCTTACATAATCTTAATGACAACATTCCACTTTTAAGCAAAGCAAATCGTTCTTCCATATTACATTGGAAATGTAACTGACCTAGACACAGACACGGAGACATACTTGGGAAAAATAAATCTCATCCCTTTATTTACGACTTTCAACGAAAACATTTACAGCTAAGACGGCACAGCAGCCCGTTGAATATTAGCTGTACCCTGCTGGTATATCTGTACACACGCTTGAGAATATAGATACCGTATCAATGTAGGCACACGTGTGAGAAAATATCTCCATCAATCAACCGCCGCAATATTAGATCTTGCAAAACATTATTCAAAATGATCCTTGAACACTTTCTAAGGTAAGATTTGCCGCGCATTTCAAGTATCCGTTCGTTTATTCCTTCTGCCGTCTCGTTGCTCGAGAAGAGACCGCAAAAATTAGTTTGAACATGTTCAGACCCGGCAGCATTTTCGCGTAAGAGTCTTGTAAATTTTAATGCTGTATGTTAAAACGTTGAATGTGATATTTATTTAAAATTTGATAAGAAATTGTTAGATTTATAGATTTGATCAAGGATATTTATCTAAAATTTGGTGAGAAATTGTTAGATTTGTAGATTTGATCAAAAATATTTATTTAAAATTTTCTGAAAAATTGTTAAATTTGTAGATTTGAGTAATTATTTCTGTATAATTTTAATGTCTTATAAATTTTTCACCATTTT